>ONZK01001987.1:20086-43082 GCA_900322385.1 Pharnaceum exiguum | reverse complement strand
TGATGACGAACTTCAAGATCCGTCATCACAGTTTTTTTAGTTGGTTAACAAAAATATCCGTGACAACAATTTCTTATATTTGTGATGACAGATATTGTTATCCGTCACGACGGATAAAAGAATCCGTGGTCACAGATAAGAGGTGGATAATGGAGTTGGGTCGATGTTTCGGACCATAGGTTTAGGACTTAGTATCCATCATTTTTTTTAAAAAAAAATAAAAATTAAAAATAAGAATAAGTGGCCAAAAGTGTTTGCCTCCTTTTTTATTTTTTTGTCCACCTAGGGGCGCCAAGGTTAGCACAAATCTTCATTTTGGGATACCCACAATCAGTTGAGAAGTAGAAGTTATAAATGCAACAAGCCATGTCTTATATGGAAGGATATTGTGATAAACTAAAAATAGTCAAAAAGAAGGGATTAATATACCACTTATCTTTATAATTTATAATAGAACTTCCTCAAAATTTTAACTATACCTTTTCTTATGAATTACTATGGACATTATTTGTTTTTAAATCCACAAGTCATCATGTCTATATTTATAATTAAATAAATAGAAAATTTATGTAAACCCATTTCATATATGAGATATGGTTATTAACCGAAAAAGTTAATTAATAACCCGGACTGATTATTAATAACCTCTCGTTGATCATTAACAAACTCGTCTCATATAAGGGTTTACAAATTTTGTTGTGGGTGTTAATTTCTTTTAGATTAATAACTAAAAACCATACATTACCCCACCCCAGCCCAGTCCAGTCCAGTCCAGACACAGTCAAATCCTTTACCGGCCTATGCCCAATGCCCTATCCAAATGCAACCCATGATAAAAAGCCCACAGTAGAATAACACCATTTTCACTCGGTAAACTCAAGTCAGTCGCTTCAGTCCTCACTCTCCACCGCCTCACTGAGTCACTGATATATATCCGTCTTCCCATAAGACCCGGCGTTGTCTTATTCATTTCCCAGTCAAAATAAAAAACTACCACCCTCAGTCCCTCACCCACAGGTGAAAACGAAAATGAAAAAAATAACTTAAACCCTTCACACTTCACTCCCCCACCCCTTTCACTCTCCATAAACCCCAAAAAATGAAAACAACTCAAACCATAAACCCTTCTACTTCCCGCCAGTCAACCAGCGGTCAAATACTCCCCCAAATGGGCCAAACGTTCACGGAGAAAGAGATGACAAAAATCATTAACAAGCTCAATACCACCGATAAAGCTAAAACCCGCGAGGTAACCTAACCTAACCTTTTCTTTTCTTTTCTCTCTACAATATTAAATATTTATTTATTGTGAGTAGTAATTGTAACTGTTAATTAATAGGAGGGGATACTGCTGCTGAATCATTGGCTAGCCAACTTTCTCGAGTCTGAAATTTTAAGGAGACGAAGCTTCGTTGAATATTTGGACCGTCACACTTCCTTACTTCAGCCTAATGGCATCCTCGACGGTACGTTGTTCTTTTTTTTTTCAGCTTCCTTTTTTATAAGTTTTTTCGGCTTAGGGTGTGTTTTGGTCGTTTGAAAGAACCGAACTGAAAAAAACTGAATTAAGCCGAAAAACAATGGTTAAAGTTATAACTGGAAAAAACTGAATTATGCTCAACTGAACCGGGAAAAAATGAACTTTAAAAAAATTGAACTTGACTACCGACGAACAAAACACAACCTTAATCTCCGCCTGAAATTAGGTGTCACGTGTCTATAAAATACTCCTTCCGTCCGGAATTAATTGTCTATTAAGGCTCTCTGCACTGAAAATAATTGAACTTAACTGAATTGAACTTGAATGGACTGTAACACTTAGCTGTGTTTTGTTTGTCGGTAGTGCTACATTACAGTTTTTTCCAGTTCACTTCAGTTTTAGTTATTATTTTAACTGCCTTTTTCATTCCAGCCGACCGAAACACACCCTTAAATGAAATGAACTTAACTAGACTGGAAAAAAGAAATTAATTTTATTGAAAAAAATGAACTTCACTATAGAAATTGTAGTATATGCAAATTCGTCCTACATATGGAGTAAACTTGAAGCAAAAAGGCAAATACGATGATTAAATCTGGACGGAGGGAGTAATAAATATTTTGTTCGGAAGTTGATAATGACTTTTGGACGGAGAGAGTATACATGTTCAATTAGTCCAATTTTTTGTTTAAGAAGTTACAAGAGAAGTGGATGACATTTTTTTTAATGTGCAGAAAACACGTGGCCGTATCTAGTGAAGTTGTTGATGACATGTGTGAAAGAGGAGATTAAGGGGAGTAAGAGACGGGCGCCCAAGCTGATGTATGCTAAAACCCTGAGAGCTGTGGTGGATTGCGCCTTGAGTAATCGTAAATATTTGCCTCTTATTGCTGTCACTAAATTGCTCTTCAATCACATTTGGGATGTCTTGAAAGATGTTCCAACCTTTCACCACGAATATGGGGCTATTTTACAGCAACTTTTAGAAGCCGGAGTTTATTGCTTTCACATGAGGAAAGGGGTCTATTGTGGGCTTGTGCTTTTTTATGTGGAAAAAGTTGAAGCAATCTTTAGTCAGAAGCAAGGTGGCTACTCTATCTTGGTATTGCATGCCCTGTTGGCAAATCCCCCTGGTGACTTTCCTGAAAATCTTAGAGAGGATGTCGTGAAAGGTTTCATTGGGATCTTTTCTTCTGCAAGTAAGGAGATGCAGGAGACCAAGACTCTGCAGAAGCTATTTGAATGTCTCAACGTGTATCTGTTAAATGACGGGCCCAACTTGGGTGATCTCTCCCTGGAAATTCATGACTCAATAATATACTTTGTATCTAGAGATAAACTTTGGAAGCATAAGGATCACAAGGACAATCTTTTTTTGTATGCGAGATTACAATTAAACTTGAGTAGAGACAATCAAGATGGGGGTCCACTACTTGAAACGCTTTTTGAAGTAGTTATTTCAGAATTAGAATTGCAATCAGATTATAAAACCAGCACCATTGCATCACGGTCTGAGCCCAGAAAAGATGAAGAGTTTGGAACATGGAACAATTTCTTGGAGCTTGCAGCCCTTGTTTTGTATCGGGCATGTGCTGGTGTTCATAAATTTTCATCACCTGTAAAGCGAGCAAGAACACAAGATGTCGTAACCCTTGTTAGAGAAGGATTGATGGAGGGAAAGTTTGCATGGCATGCCGCCTTTTCTCGCCTCTGTCGTAACTACGGGACACGAATGGATAAGAATCTTTTCACCTTCTGGTTTGATGGCATATTCTCCACTTTAGATAGAACATTGTCTGATGCTAATGTGAAGAATTCATATGATGGCTTATGGTGGACACTGCGGAGCTTAGGGGAACTCTTTATGCTGCTGATGCCACTTTATTCAACTGAGGTAGGGTTGCCAAAGAGGCCATCTTTGTCTACCGAGATCGCCACGGGTTGGAAAACAGTGTGGAATACCCTTGTTCGTGGTTTGCCCACATTCAGCAACAATGATCCTATCGCAGATGCTGCTTTCAGACTGCTTGGCAACATGGTCTTAAATGACAGACTTAATTTGACAGTACCTCAAGATATGTGGGACCTTCAGTTTTTCAAACTTATGCATCCAGGGTCCTGTTTATACTTCATTTCATGCTACTTCTCAAGAAGTGGCTTACAAGGTGATCTACGGGATGATTTGCATCATAGACAATTTCTTTTGAGAGCTGTTGTGAGCAGTTTCAAGTCTAAGGATATTCATCTTTCAAAGGAGCCCTTGGCTATGTTGTTTCCAGCAGCAATTTATGCAGTCTGTGCCGGTGTTTGCATGATTCATGATTATAGTTATGGGGTATCTGTATCTCATGAAAACTCAAATGTTGCTGGAGCTGCTGCTGAGAGGCTGCTGGACAATCGATTGCGGGGTGAAGAGTGTGAGTTCTTTGTCAACATCCTTTCAGAGGTCAACATTGATGCTCATGATAATGTACCGACTTGTTCTTCTCAAGGTGTACGTCTTCCGCGGCAGTTAAGAGACCCATTGCTGCAGGAGATAGAGAACTGTTGTTTTGATGAACTGGTGGAGACCGGGATGGAAAAACATGATTTGTCAGATATCTTTTCTCGTTGTGCACTGCTGTCTTATTTGATTCATGGTTCATTTGCAACAAGGTTAGGCCTCCCCCCCTGCGAGTTTGTTGCATCTTATTTTACCAGTCATCACATATATCATTTTGTTGATCAAGTGATATATGTGTTATTTCATGATTGAGGAACATTGTTATGTTGTGATGATGATGATTTATGCGAATGTGGGGACATGGCGTGTGATTTCAAATTTCAAGTGTTTTTAACAGTCAGCTTGCGCTCTTATTGTGGAAGAGAAAAAAGAACAAAAAACACTTAGGGTCAAGTCTTTAATTTTCTTCCAAGCTGAGTGTTTTTGGAAAAGACTCGAGTTTTTTCCGTCTTTAGGTTAATGATGTTTGATAAGATTCCAGTGTGTTGCACTATCTGGTTACTCTTTGCCCCTTATTAATTATTATTGCAGAGGAAAAACCAGATAGTGGAAGTGTGCTGTTCCAGCGACATTTGGTGCATTGTGCCGGAGTGCAGTAACTGGATTTGCACTCCATTGATTACATATGGGGGAGGGTGGAATTTTAAGCTTCCCTGTGGATGAAATCACTGGTCATTTAAGGATTTCCCTCTGTCAACTATTCAGTGCTGCACAACTGGCGCCGTTGTAAATTTATGGAGCTTGGAGGGCATCTGGTTTTTGGTTTCTCATTTGATAGTTGAGTTAATATATTAGATTTTTATTGAAGTGAAAGAATTAGAGGAAGAAAAATCTTCTGCTTGGTCTAACCTTGTTATGTGCCACTTACACTTTCACTTTGTCTTGTGAATTGTTTAGATAGGTAGTGATAATCTCCAAGTTGGAGCTATACTTTGGACTCCAGAGAGCCCTACAGTACATATTTGTGTTCGTTTCTTCCTTTGAGGTGAAAGTGGTGGTGTGACCTTATTTGGTCGACATGTTTTCTTACTTTTGTTTATTCGTTCAATCAATTCTTTTCTGTGACCAAAATAAACAATGACCAGTAGCTTTCCTTGGTATTCCCATGTTGATCAAATTCACCCAGTGCTTGTTGATCTCAATCGCTAAGGTGCTTACTTGGTGCCTTGGTGCTTAATAACTTACTGCATTTATGGGTATACTCTGCAGGATTAAAGACAGTATCTTGCCTTTCTATACTAAACTCAGCAACCACTTGTTGGATTTAGTTGATTGTGCTACATCAAAAGTTCAAGAATCGTTGAGGGAAAAAGGTTCACTAAGAACAAGGTCCATCGACTTCTTTAAGGACTTTCTCAGTTCTCCATATTTCAGCAGCTATGACAAAGACAATGCACTTGACTCGGGACTTCATTGCTCAATTATTCTTAGCATTGAAAGACTATTGAAGACTCTGTGTAGTGTGTACGCAGAATTTTCAAATTCAGTGACTACTCTGCCAAGTGAGACTGCCAAAGAGGAAGTATCTGCTCCTTGTTCTCCAATTCTTCCTGATAGTAGCAAAAGCACGGAATATGACGCGGAGTTAGATTTCAGTTCTAAGGTTGATGAAGAAAAAGCTGAGTCTGCGAAAATGAGCATACTATCTCTAATTTCATGCTGCTTCTTAATTTCGCCTGAAGTTACATGGGATGTATTATTCGAGATCTTAAAAACTGAAAGTTCTCTTAAGGTATACTAAGCTTTTCAGGGATACCTTTGTGTTTCTTGGTTTTATTCTCCTGCTTCTAAAACGTTCTGATGTCCATGGCACCTTGGTCTTCTTACATGCGGCAGGGACGCCGAATTATACTGCAGAGTCTTTGCCAGAATCTTTATGTGCCATCGTCGGTGAAGCTGACTGACTTGGTACTTAGCTCTGCATGGCACTATATTGTAATTTGTTACTCCTGTCTGATGTAAAAATTGTGAAATAAAAATGCTTGATCAATCTAAGGAATGAAGAGGTTGGAATATAAACTTTTGCGTGTTGGAAAGTGCTATTACCTTTCTGCATCTTCTATTTTCAGTGCAAGCTGTATCATTTAGCCAAGTTATAATGTGATCATTATTTGATTACTTAATTATGTCTTGTACGTCCGGACAATGCAGGTTAGATTGATTGATGAAATGACAGACCTGAGCTTAAGCCTCAGACTACCTTGTTCTGATCTCCTTTTTCCGGTTTGTCGCTTGTTGTCAGCCGTGTTATCCTTACATTCTACTTGGAAAGGTGAAAATGGAGGTCTTTCATTTAAAGAAAGATGTGCCGATCAGGTACTCACAGCTTACATTATTTTATATTTACTGAAAGGTAGAGAGAATGGAAAGCAAGAACCCTAAAATTAAGTCACCTTCTCATAGAAAGATTTTGCATTGGTAATTTAGTGTTTTAGTTTGTGTAGAGAATGATCTTATCATTATTCTGTTAAAGTTGGTACCACTTTCGTCACTGCTTAGTGTATAAGGAGGATGTATTATATCAGAACTGGACATGAATCTGTAACACAGGAGATGTGATCGTGACACTCTTTGATAGTCTTAAAAGCTTGGGTAGAATGATGTTATCATTATTCTGTTAAAGTTGGTGCCACTTTTGTCGCTGCTTCAGTGTATTTGGAGGAGGTCTTATATCAGAACTGGACATGAATAACCCTGGTAGCTCAGTTGGTAAGACTTCTGAGATTTATTCCAGAGGTCCCAAGTTCGAGTCTCCTCAGGGCCACTGGAGGTTTTACCGGTCGTTAACTTCAGAGCCCATGGGATTAGTTAGGCAAAGCCTAGATACCCATGTTATCTAAAAAAAAAGAATTAGAACTGGACATGAATCGGTTAGACAGCAGATGTGATCGTGACACCCTTTGATAGTCTTAAAAGCTTTACTCCACTATAGCCGATTACAGGGAAACACTGATGACCATTTTGTAATGATTTTTTTTAGCCTGATATTCTACCTGCTCTGCCTTGTATGATTCCGTAATGTATTTAAATCCAAAATAGGCAGTTAGCGGAAGTTGTACTCCCCTTTCTCCGATCAGATTTTAGAAAAGCGCCAATTACAGCTCATCACGTCATCTATGGTGAATTGGTGATGACATGATTTATATGCAATGGCCACTTTTCAGGATATACATCTTTTCTTAGTGGGTTAGCACTAGTACATTGAAAACATCATTGATTTCATTGCAGTGCTTGCAGCCCCTTGGAGATTTGGTGAACAAACTGTCTGAGTCTAACTTACTTGATAGGGATGGGCGAGTAAAGTTGGTGGGCTGCATATGTGACTTGATTTGTATAAATCCTCTGATTGGCCAGGTAATGAACTAAATAATTTGTTTTGTCTGTAAGCAATGCAAAAACCGTAAATGTGAATTTTTGTATGAGTGATGCTCTTTTGTTGGTTTGGCACTTTGGCTTCATCCTTGAAATGCTGTCCTAGTTGTTTCAGTGCTGCTTCTTACTTCAATAATATTGGCAGCTAACTTGTTACTTGATTATGGCTTGTTTGGTTGTCTAATTGCTCTTAACCATCCTATGTTGTGTGGTTCTGGTCTGTGTTGTGTCATTAAATAAACAGGATATGATTCAAAAGCTGCTGTTGTTGCTGAGAGATCCGGATTATAGAGTGAGGATTTCTTTGGCTAGGCGAATTGGGATTCTTTTCAGCACCTGGGATGGCCATGCTGATCTTTTCCTTGATATCTGGTTGGTACTTCATGCCTTATCTTTTGTATTTTTTGATGGCTGTATCCATTGTATAATCCCTCCTAGTGTTTCACGATACGCTGTAAAATTTTGTTTTCTTAGCTTTACAACAGCTCCACTTAAGTACTTCTGCTATATACTCCCACTCAATTCCCCGAGACACATCTCTGCATATGAGAAGTTATATGGGAATTACATTTTTATTTGAGGGAGTTTCACTTGCGTGAGCTATTGCAGATTAAGCGAAGCGTGTTCATTTTCTTTGTTGTTAATTACTTTGATTTTGTGATTTTTTCTGGCTGCTAGTTTCACATTTTTTGTTTATTTGGTTTCTTTGATGGTTTGACCTCTTCTCTCTACCATGATTGTGCCATATTGATAACAGCGAGTGTGATAGGGAAGATAGAAAACCCGTTTTTGTCATTATATTTGCTTCCTGGATTTTGGCTGCTACCTAAGTGTTTGTTGTTCTTTCTGATTTCATTTTTCACTCATGAATGTTATGACTATTCCATCTTGATGTAACAATTCCGAGGTTTGGTCCAATGCTAAGTTACAACTTATCGACAAAGAAAATTTGGAAGTCATGCTCTCCTCGTGTTCTTGGCAAACTGCAAAAACTTGTGCAAAGGTTTTCCTGAGCAATTGGTCAAACAAGTAACTAAATTTAGTTTTTCAATTTTCCACTTTGTTTTCTCGTGTAGTTCTAGCTTTGGTTTGAAGTTGGTAATGTCTTCAAAGCAAAAGTTTGTTACTGCAAAGGAGGTCCTGGCTACTGGTTGTCAGAATCGTCCAACAATGGAAACCATCGTCATTACTCTCATGCATATTGCCTTTCACAGTGAAAAAATGGAATTGGAGGTATCTTGTGGTGTCACTTCAAAGTATTTCATAGCTTGGTTTTCAGTTTTTCGCTTTTATTGTCTGTCAAATTACTTAACTATGGAGAGTGCAGGCTGTTTTCATGGTATGCGTGATTTCTGCAATCAATCCTAGTCAAAGGTACATGTCTTAACGGAGCTCAGTCTTCACCCTTGTAAATTGTTCTTGGGCCCTTTCTGAGTATATTTTTGGGCCAGGGAGTTGGCGAAAGCAGTGTTTCATAATTTGTCCAGGCAGCTGAAGTATCCTTGTGCGTCAAAGGTAATGAATTTGTTTACTGTTAAAGTGATGTCTGTCTTCCTTCATTTGTGGGTAGCTTCTGCTTTATGTAAGGCCGTGCAGCTGAATTTGTACATTAGGTTATCAGCATAATGTCTATGATATATTTTTCTGTGCCCCTGAGTCTGCTCTTTGCACTAAACAAGCTTGCATAGAGAAAGAAATTTGAAGGGGAGACACCTAATATCCAATTAATTCTTTTTGTATCAGGTCTATGCTTGGAAAAATAACAAAAACTTTGGATACATTTAGCGTTGGTTTTTTGTCTTCTGGTGGTCCAAATATTATCATGTAACTAAGTATTTTATTTTTGTTGCAGTACCTGGAGGAACTTATGGCACCTATTCTGTTTAGTTGGGTTGGTTGTGGTGTGAGCTTAATAGCTCTTGTTGAGGTGACTCTCTTAACTTGTTCCCTAGTGATCATTTTGATCATAAAATACAACTGTATTGATGTCTATTTTCTTATGTATTCTGGTTTAATTTTTTTTATTGCTTTACTTTTATGTGCAGATACGCGATCTTTTTGTTTCAGATGTTGAACCAAACCTTTTTATGCTGTATTGTTGCAAATGGCTACTTCCTGCACTAATCCTGCATGATGACAGCACTAATCTGCAGTGGGTGGCGGGTGTAATGATTTCCTCTCTCCCTCTCTCTCCCTCTTCTCTCTCTTCTCACTGTGCATGTGTGCATGTGTTTTAGAAGTCTAGTTTTTGCTGTTCTCATAAATTGTTTTAGCTTATATAACTTCTTTGATCAAAACAGGTTACTGGGCAATCTGTATCAGCTCTTGTCAGAAGTCACTTTGTTCCAATATTTTCAGTGTGTATGGTGTTACACTGCAGTAAGAATTCGGACCGGGATAAGGGATCGGCAGCGTTGCAGAGTAGAATTTTGCTCTTTGCTAAGATTACTGAGGATGAAAGAGATGGGCTTATAAAGAAAAACATGGTATGTCAGATATCTATATCTTCAAAGAATGTTTGCAAGAATACAGTGCTCATTTGCTCTCATTGTAGTTCTATCAAAGTAAATTCTTTAAATGATATTTGGAAAATCTACTGTACTACTTTCTTGCCTAAAGTGTTTACCTCATTTGTCTGTTTAGAAGTTATCATAGGTTTCAATTCCTTGTAGGCTACAACAAATTGAATGCATAGCCATGTTTTCCTAATGTTGTTATTTTTGGTCTACCATGTTTTTAGGTTGCCATAGTCTGCCAAATGCTCAGTCTTACTTCATCAACGTCCGAGACTACACTTCCCTGGTTTTCGAGGGAGAATGTGGAACTTGCAATTCGAACAGTTGTTGATGGTTTTCTGGAAATGTAATATATCTCGCTTGATTTGTTTTTGTGTATTGTATTGTTTGAGTCATGGGCATTTGCAAGACTGATTTGCCAATTTATTGCAGGGAAAATTACCAAACAAACTTGGGCGTTGTTGACAAGATTAACGTATTTCGCCCTGACAGAGTATTTAAGGTAATTCGTTCTTCTATCAGTCAACTTGCGTTTCCGATAATTTCACTTCCATTTGTGATTTGCTTAGTGACGCAGTCCTAAATGTCCAGACAACATTTGCAGCATGCTAATACTGACACATAATTTAGTTCCCTAATTTGATTTCAGCTGCTTGTAGAGTTGCACTATAAAGTTACTTCAGCAATTAATCAACGGCACAAGTCTCACCGGTTGGCTGGAATTGAGGTCCTTTTAAGTATTCTTGGGTACCGAGCTGCTGTGGCAAGCACCTCGTGGTTCGTCTTCGTAGGCTTAATAACTAATCTTTTCTTTCTTCAAATCTGCATGATAATATAGTGGTATCATTTATGTCTGACCAACTTGATGGTTTTACCTTCATTTGTCCAGTTACCTGTTCAATTTGGTTGGTCAATTCATCAGCTGTCAGGTTTTGCAAGACCAGTGTTGTCGAATGATTTCTATGTTGCTCACAACCTTTAAAAGCAATCCTTCCGACGAGACCACTCGTGTTCTTGGTGAACAGCTACAGGTTTTTAGCTTTCTTATTCGGTGTTTGTTTGTCTGCATATTAGAATAATTAGATGCACATTTCAGGAAGTTTAAGCTGTGCGTATAGCTGTTGGCGACATAGTTAGTTAGCTATGAGCGTTTCTTTTGCCTTGCGGTTCTCGTCTGCTCTTATAAATGTGTTCTTCTATGTGCTTGCATGTTTTCTATCTGCTGTACTAAACATTGCTTACTCTGCTGTTCCCAGTTTCTGGTATCGAAATTGGTTGCCTGTTGTGTTCCTTTGGATGCCCATGGAGAAAGTGCATGCACCCCATCACTTCAAGTTTTCTCACTGCTACACCTCCTGACTGTAGATGCAGATCCGTCTCTTCATGACTACATACGGGTAAGTTTTCTGACGTAAAACGAGAAACCTTCCAACACCTGAAGCTCACGTTTACTCCATTCAATTCATAATAAAGAAAAACATTACACTGGGTGTATTTATACCCTCCAAGCTACCTGGGAGACAAGGAAACTTCTTCATAACTTAATAATACTCAAATACTACTTTCCTAAACGTAATAAACCAAATACTGTTTGTTTTTTTGTGCTAATAAAATACGCCTATTATATGATGAAATGGGAAAAATGAAAATACAAAAATACATTCATCTCCTAATGATCAAAGATATACTGGTTAAATTTTAGCATTCCTTTCCTAGTCATTCACATTCCTTGGAGATTTAATGTTGTCTTACTTTGTGCGTGTGGGTGTGCGTAATTTTGAAACGTCCTTAAAAGTTTTGAATATTCAGTTAGGTCAACTGGTAATGTAGAAACTGATCAAACTGAAAAAATAGTAGGTGATGTCCCTAATTTATTGCCTTTTGCTCTCTGGAGATTGTTCTCTCCTGCTATATTTACGTGGACTTTTGTTTTCGATTATACCCCTTGTACATTAATGTCATTCGTTCTACTCATTGACACCAGGAATTTGAGCCATTTCCAGAGTTGCATGTTTTTGACAGAATTAGGTCATTTCACCTTCAGTTATGCAGAGATTACTCGCCAAGGGACCACTTTTTGAAGGTAGCCTGTGTGCCTTTTTTTTCTTTTAGATTTTCGTGGATTAGTTATTCATTCATATTGTTTGGTTAAATTACTTCAACTTATGTAACTAAATAAAGATTTTAAATTGCAGTTTGCAACAAGGTCATGTCACCTTCCACCAAGATTACTCTTATGGAGGTACTTCTCTCCTCAGAGGGCGTGTGTCATGTTTTTTTAAAATTAATTTATTGGAAAGGGTGGCGGGAAATAGTTATCTGGAACAGCCGCTCTGTATTTATACATTTGGGGAAAGGCTACATACATCTAGATCCCTAGACTACCATGGAATGAGGATTACATTGGGGGCTTGTTTTTGCTGCTATGCTGTAAATATAAATTATGAGTCTATATATACTCTGTGATAAAAACATAAAATTGAAGTTGGGAGTAGTTCATTCTCACAAGCCCTGTTGTACAGTGCTAATTGATGGTTCCAAGTCGCGCCTTCAGAGACCCAAGATCTTTTAATTAACTTATTTCCAGGTCTACTGCCGATGAAGTTGAAAGAATTATTATCGTCTTTCAGGTTTAGGTAATTATGGATTAAATCAAAATGGCTAGAAATACCTTCCGATACTTCTTTGTTGGTGAAGTTGTGGGAAGTCAATACTTAAAAATACATCAATGCATTTAGGGCTACTCTCGTAAGCAATCTCCCTCTTTTTTAAGAAAGGGAAAGGTTTCCTAGATCCGGGATCCTAGCACCCCTAGTGAATGAGAATTTCACTGGGTTTATGTTGTTGTTGTTGTTGTTGTAACCCCCAACGCTAGTTGAATTTGAGAACTTCTTCCTTCGTCTATACTAGAGTTCTTCCAGAGTAATTATACGGGTTTTGGGAGAGAAAAGGACAAGAGGTTGTTGTGGCGAAATGCGATGTTTGCTGTAATTTGGTGCATCTGGCTCCACCGAAACTCGTTGATTTTTCCTAGAAGGGGTTGGAAGTGTTGCATATTCAGCAGATTCACTATGGGACCGAGTCACTTATCTTGCTTCTTTGTGGACTAAATCTAATGGAGCTTTTGTAGACTATCCTTTGACTATTTTGCAAAGGAATTGGTCTAACTTGTAACCTTTATATTAGGAGAACAACTTGTCCTCCTCATTAATACAGTTTTTACTTATCTAATTTTTTTTTTTGAGAACTTCTTGAAATGACTGGATAGTCCGTTCCTTTTCACTGTCATTTTTTCCCCCTTTTTCTGGAAGATATTGGATCCATGCCCTTGAAAAAGTCGAACAGCAAGAAGAATGTTGAACCCCAAGTCCTGTCCGCAAACCTATGGGTTGACATAATGGTCACATTAGTCATGAGCCTTTTCCATACCAGAAAATGACAGCATATAGATACCATTACTGGGATGATATTGATGGAAGATGTTAGGCTGTTGTCAAAGTGAATTTCTGTTTTTTGTGCTGTTATTCTCCTTCACACCTCTCTCATCTCTTCCTGTTCCGTTTCAACGCACTTCGTTAATGCTTTAATTTTTGTAGTGTTTGTGATATGACTATAAGCAGTATGTTGCTTCATATGGCGGGTAGTTTATTCAATTCTGAGGCTATAAACTATACTAAGAAGAATTTACAGTTTAGAAAAACTAGGTGCTCTCCAGCAGGTATAATTATTGGTTGACTTGGTTTGCACTTCGTAAATTGAATAACTTCTGAATGGTTGGTGAGTGCGCAATTGATGCCATGAGAGTTCATTCTGTAAGATGGCCCTTGTTCTGGTTCATTATCTGTGTTTAATCATGTAAGTTGCTAAGAAGTCTTGATATGGTAGATGGGTTTTTGACACTTGTGGTGCATATCACATAAGTTGACGATTAGAGTGTGCTAGGCATTGAACGAGAAGGATGAGGATTAAAAATTGATGTTGGAAGTGTTCTTGACAGAATGCGGGAAGATGCCAACCCTTGGGTGGTAATCCTTTCTTTTGTTTTGCCACAATGCATGGTAGTTCAATTCTACCAAAAAGTGCTTCTGAGGCGGTTTTTATTTATGGGAACTATCTGAATGCCTATCTTAAAGGACTAGGGGATAGATGCAACATTCCCAGCGAACAATTTATTGAAGACCATTTTTTGATGCCTGAAGAGAGCTGTCTGTGGGGCTCCATTGTTTATGCAATGTGTACAAGCACCGGTGCTTGGTGCAAGGAAAACAATCTTGTCTTGTGTTGTGCCTCTTCTCAGAGTCCTTGTGTGTTTACCTAAAAAAGGTCTTGATTACAATTTCCTGGTGTTTTAAATCTTGCTGCTAGAGCTTGTTATCTCCAATCCTACATGAAATAGATACTGAGAGAATGCTTCTACTGTTTGATAATTACGAGAAAGGAAAATGTGTTAATCTGGTTGTAATTTATAAATTTGAGTCTAATATGATCGAAAAATGGGGTATGAGGAAGCAATATTTATCTGATCACGTGTCTCCGCTATATATGAGAAGTCAAACTAATTGTTTGTCTTCACATTTGTGCCTTTTCTGAATCTTGTCTTATTTTTGTAGTCTCCAAGCACTTCACAGGAAGTTGCTATTGGGAGAGATTTTTCAAGTGGAAGATGAGGAGAGCGGTGCCAAGGATGATTACTGGCACTCTGACCCTGTCATAGTTCAAGCTGTATGGTCGCTTATCCGTATATGCGGTTCAGAGGACGCGGATAATGCTCGAGCATTGGTGTCTGATTTCATTTCTAAAGTATCATTCGCCACTGAAGCTTCTCGTTCTGACTTGATTGTAATCTTTGAGTTGATCTAAGTTTCTTAATGTGCTAACCTATGGCAGGTGGGAATAGGTGATCCTCGTGCAGTGGTTTTTCATCTACCGGGAGATTCCAGTCGCACACATGTTTTTGGAGAAGTCAGCCATATTGGTGTTTCTGATAATAAGTTTCTCCTCGATACAGTTGTGCCAGATGAACTCTTAGTTGCTCTTATAAGGATTTTGAAGAAATATTTGATGGATGAATCTGTTAATATAGTAGATTTGTCATCCCAGACACTTCATGTAAGTTTAAATATCATGTCACTCAGTCTATTGGTTTATGTTGTTATTCCTGTGTTGCTCACTGTGAGTAGTTCTCTGATTCATCAATTATGAACTCACAAGTCATCAGCCTAGGGCTCATTTCAGCAATATCTCTTTTTGCTTTCAAACTGCAGCCTGTTTAGACCTATTTATGTTAAACAAGTTTTACTTTGATATTGTTCTCAGGGTATTCTATCAACTGAAAGTGGGGACAAAGTTATGAGATCTTTTGATACGTATGAGCGGTCCCTTCTTGAGGTAAGTTCAAGAGTGCTTACGTATTTATGTGTTAAGAGCATGGAATTGTCCTTATGTTGAAGGGATAAGTTTCTTGAAGTCACTCCTCTCTATGGGGTAGGCGTGGTTGGATCTTAGTAGGGGCAACCTTTGTTGGTTGATGATACATAATATAGCAGCAGTAGAAGTGTCTTTTCTTAAATTCAGGAAATCACTTCCTCCTCTGTTACATGAGTGAAACTGCCATGGTGTTGTTATGAACCTCCTTTGGGCTAGATCTAGTCATGGTTTTATGCAAGAGGATGTGATTTGGATTGTGGGGAAGGCAGACTCGTCCCAGACAGAGCCCCCTACTCAACTTTTTTTTGATAGTGTTATTACTTGACTTTCATTGAATATTACAGCCCTTTATGTAGACTGCTCATAAAAGAATAAGAGAGGACATATCCTCTATTATAGAATCTCAACTAACATGGAAAGAGAACCCATGAGCTACTAATCAAAGATTCTATTAGACACAAAAATCTAACTAATGGGTAACATAATAAAAGACAACTAGGACTGAATCATTCAGAAGCATCCATGTCAGGTTTCTACTGCCTCTAATACTGTGTTAGACTGTTAGATGATGAAATTGGGTTTCTGAGGTAAAATACAACTTGTACTGCAGCACCTGCATTTGGCAGACCTATTCTGGGTTGCTGAGTTGAGTTGAATGTCTGTAGTTAGGCTAGTGGATGGATGTCTTTGTGCTTGATCATAGCTAGTATTCTAAGTGCTCTAGTTTTTCGATTTTTATTTATTTCCCTAATTGAATGACAAGGTAAGTTTGGTGGATGATGAAATATTAGGTTATACTTTGTTGACTAAAAGATCCAGTCTTATTTTATTTGTTGTGTCTCAGTTGCTCTTATTGAAGAGATGTTAATCATCTATGGTGCAGGTTCACTCAAAAGGTGTGAACATGCAGCTAGTGGAGAGCGTTTTATGCGATATGCAAAAGAAGTTTACAGGTATTGCTATACTAGATGAGTAGTACAAAAATTTATTTGCTTTGTCGCCCTTCTACACTAGTTTACGCATTAGCATTTAATAATTCACGTTTCTTAAACACTTCCTTATTCTTCACTAGTAGATGGTAATAACACTTAATTTCCTGATTTCAGTGCAATTTAATTGATTTCGTATTTTGACTTACGTCATATGCTTATTCTTTATAATTAATCGCATCATATTACATATAGCAGTTGTTGTTTGGAAACAACTCAAACAATTAAAAAGGGATGACTAAAATGGAGGATTGATGGTATTGTAGTAAAGAGCTTGGTTAGGAGTTAAATGTTTGCTAAAATAACTGTTTTACCTGGCAGCTGAAAGCAAATCTTTAGAGGATTCGTCACTATGGAGTACAAGTTACAAGACATTTGAGTCCTGGATATGTCCTCTAGTCTACTCGCTTGTGGGTCATTGCAATGATGTCACTCTGAGGTATTGTTCTTTCCAGCTTAACATTCCTTTTAAGTATTCATCCGTAACTGCATACTGGAAACTTAATGCAAGGCAGAGCTTTGTTGTAATTTAGGTTTTATTGGTTATCAGGTTGTGTCAAGATCTTGTGTTGTTGAAGGCTGAAATTGCTGAACTCTTACTACCAAGCATCATGGTTGATTTATCCCGGAGAAAGGATACGGCTATTGATTTTTGCAAACTTATATCTCTTCAGGTTGGTTTTCAATGACAAAAATTAGTAAAAAGGGGGAACTTAGTTCCTGATTCTCCTGATTTTGCAGCTTGATCATAACTATAAAAGGTGTGGCTATTTTTTTTAAAATGTCTACTTTTTATTTCAAGGACAACCTCAATGTGATTCCACCTCTTATGGGTAGATTTTTTTATTATATGAATATAGAAATTGACCGCTTGCCATCTTTATCTTACTATGATAGTAGTTGGTGAGTTGGTTTTTCTTTGTCGGTATGGTTAAATTATAGCGCATGTGTGATTGACATGCAGGTGGTGAAGCATATTTTTATTGGCACAAATAAATTGATTAAGTCCATCCAGGTGATGTTAGACGCAATGAATGAACTTCGTCTCTGTCATGTGATGGAGAGAACCGCTAGCGCCGCACAGACTAAACAAAATTTGAAGGTGAGAACCTTCCATAGTTCGGAGGGAAGCTAAATTAATAACCCAGATTTGTGTATCATCTACTACTTCTTTCTTTCACATATTGATAGCTTTACAGTACTCCTTCAGCGGCGTTGCCTTATACATTTGATTGTCTGGCATGATTTAGGTCAGTGCGTGGTGTAGTGAACTTGTGATATAGCTATAGTTCAAAGTTTGAGTAAAGTTGCATGTTGTGGTATGCAGTTTTCTCGATCTTCTTCTGGGCAAAGTGCAAAATCTCGGGTGTCCACTAAATCGCTGGAGTCAGCTATCTCAGGAGGTGCAGTGGTCTCTACAACAGTCTGGGATAAGGTGTGGTGTCAGATGTGAAATTCTGGATTAATAGCTTGACTTCTTGTATTTTGGTTTTACATACTGACTGGTGATTAATCTTATACTTTGTCGAATTTTCAAACTGGAAGAAAGAAATTTCGGTTGTAGGAACATATAACCTCAGGCTTTAGGAACAGTAGACCTACGTCTGCAACCAAAGCCTCATGGTTCTGTAGTATGCCATTCTGTAACTAGGGCATCTATACTTTGCGAATTTGGTAATCAAAAACACCAACTAAGGGAAAGGGGCATATTCGTCGAACTTTATGCTTCAACTGGTACTCACTAGCCACACCTCGAAATGAAAATCCAGGTGTCTTGTGTCTGGCTTTAAATTGCAGTTGTAGGACTTCAAAGGTGCCTGCCGTTCTCCATATGCTTAGTCGAATTGAGATAGTATTTTGTGATCTTTTTTGTGTGGTGTCTTTGGTTGTCTTAACGGTACTATGTGTCTACTATCCTCTGAATGCCTCTGCCATGGTAGACTAAGGTTGTTTCCCCCTTATTTCTGTAGGTTTTTTGGCTCACCATTGACTACCTGATTGTCGCCAAGTCTGCTATTGTGAGTTCCGGTACCATGTCATGCTCCTGCTTGTGTATTCCTTCTCGTTTTTTCTGACAGCTGTTTTGTATGTTACTATTGCCCAGTTTTGTGGGTCATACTTTACTGCTGTCATGTATGTGGAACACTGGTGTGAAGATAATTTCAACAATCTCACGCTTGGAGAACCTGATTTTTCTCATGTTGATATGGTAAGGAGATGTGAATACAATTTGGATATGTTTATTGTTTTGCTAGAAGCAATTTTGAGTTTGAAGCAATTAAGGAGATGTGAACCTGATTTTGCAACGAGGATGTTTGTGAACTTTCTATTAGCTTTCAGAAATGATATGTGTGTGTCTGTGCGAGCGAACGAGTGATGTGTTCTGAGCATACTTACATTCTTTATGAATTTTGGTGATATCGTTCATGAATTGATATTCTTGCCTTCTTATGAATGATAGAGAAGCATGCTTTTTCCAAGAAAAGCCAAGGGTATCAGTTGTTTGTAAATTGGGAAGTCCAAACAACACTTAAAATGGAATGGGCTTTTGCTAGTCCCTTACCTCCCATATACCCCACCAAATTGTCCAAGGGCCCATTTCGGAACTCTGTTCTGCATAAGTCTTTCCTAGTGTCAGTATATTGACCCGATGTGAATGTGTGCAGCACAGAAAAAACAAGCAGCCGATGAATGATCTGCTTGTTCATTCTTTGCAAAGAGAATAATTGCTAACCAAAGATGAGTGGCTTTTAGACTAATTATCCTGTTTTAGTTGTATGGAGATTTGGGAGGCATAAGGAGAAGAAGTTGCTATCGTGGAATGCGATATTAGCAGTAGTTTGGAGCATTTGGCTCAACCGGAATGCAAGAATTGTCCCTTAAAAATACTATACTTTCGCATCTACATATTCTCAGGACTTACTGTGGGTTCTGGTCACTTTTCCTGGTTCCCTGTGGACAAAAATCTGTTGGGGCTTTTGTAGATGTACCTTTGACTATTTTGCAAAGGAATTGGTCTAGTTTGTAACAACTCTTTTTGAGGACAACTTGTCCTCTTCCTACATCAATATATTTTTTTCTTATCTAAAAAAAAGTTGTATGGAGAGTTGGGTGGTCCACCATTGTAGTCAAGCTGCAGAAAAGCAAGTTGGTTGTGGGCTTGTGGCAGGTAAAATGAGTAAATTGCATTTGAGTGACTATAAGTTGGTGCTGTGTACTGAATATCAGGGAAGCTCATGTATATGCTTTATTGCTATTAATGAACATATCCCTTTCTCGTTTGTGATAATCTGGTCATCTTATTCCCTTAAGCAAGAAAAGGATGATCGTCATCGATAAGTGAGTGAGCACTTCGTATCTAAAGAAGTTAGACCTGTGGTTGTCGTGTCTTATAGTGACGGTTGGTGAGCACACAAAAATTGTGCTATGAGATTTCTTTTGCCAATGGCTAGCCTAAAACCTATTTTCCACATCTTATATTATACGTGGAATTTGCTTCAGGGGTGTGGTGTGTGTGGCTTGTCTCTGTGTGTGTTTGTGTGTGCGATTCTTTGAGCGTGTGACTGTGAGGCGAATGCGCGCATGTGTGTGCTGTGTGGATCTCATTTGGTCCTTGCTACCGGACCCAGAGTGGATTTGGACTAAGGCTACTTTACTCTGAATTTCTGATTTATTTCTTTTTTTTCTTGGTCTAACTATGATGGAAAGTTGTTATGCTTGAGAATTCGTCACCTCTGACATTGTATCCGATGATTTCTCCTGTTGCAGTTACCTAATCATATTGAGATACTTCTCTCAGCTCTCACACATATCAATGAGCCAGATAGTTTGTATGGGATCATCCAATCACACAAGGTTTGTCTTTGTAAATGAAAGTTCTATGAACAATTTTCTTGATTTGGTATTTGGTATTTCTATGTAAGATTGAGATTAACGAAAATGCCCTGGCTACTTCATTGTCCTTGAAACTTCTTAGTTTTGATCTCAACTATACTTGGGATATGAGCTCTTATATAGTTTCCGCATCTGGATTATATGCCGTTGAATCTATTTCTGACGTTTGATGTAAGGTGTGTTGATGCAAGTTTTTTTTTTGTCCCATTCTGTTTCGTCTGGAAAAAATTAAAGGCAACTCATGACACTCAGATTTTCCCATTTATGAAGGAGCTGAGTCACTCAATGTTCTCAGCATCTTAGCTCTGAATACTACCTCTGATGATGTAGTAATCTAACTTTCTAAATTCTGGCTGTACTGGGCTTATTAAAAAGGCTGTCCAAGCTGTTTTCTGCTTCATAGTTGATGTGGAATTGTTAGTGGTGGACCTTGTATTTTTCTACAATCAAGGGTCTAGTCCAGTACTTCAAGATAATCTTTGTACTGCACAGTCATCCTGCCTTCTTCTAATCTAGGCAGAAAACAGCCTCGTGTGACAGCAGCTGCGGTTGAACTCCTGCAACTCACGGAGTATTTGAAAAATGAACATGAAGTATTTTGGTGAACAATTAACATTTGACAAATTTAACCTAATGTCGCTATGTGTCTCTCCAGTTAACTTCTCCCTAACTTCCAATTTTAAAAAGTGTCCTAAATAATGTGACTACTGTTTTAAGTTATGTTTTCCCTTTCTATTTGTAAATTGTGTTCTTTGTCTGCTAAAGTTCATGATTCTCTTTCTTTTCTCACGAAATTGAAGTAGTACTGTTTTTGTTTTCTTAACCAAGCATTGGTACTTTTGATTGGATAGATTCTATTCTCACCTAACGTCTATCACCTACTCCCCAAAGAGGGAGTGAGTAATTAATTAACCTTCATCCAACTATTAAATGTTGAACACGGGGAATAGGAATGTTGATTGCTCAATTTTTTTTGGTCCTTCTCTTTGGGCCTTCTGGCTGACTAATGATTTATCAATGCATGATTTGATTGCTTCTGTGTAACTGTGATTATTATGGAAGTTCACGTTTGTCTTGTTTTGTTGCGGCCTCTATTGTGCAGCTGACCTCACAAATTATAACTTATGAACACGAGGGTAATTGGAGCAAGGCTTTTGAATACTATGATCTACTATTGCGAACGAAGGCAGTGGACAACACCCATGCGTATGAAATAAGCCAAGCAGCATCAATGCCATCCGAATTCGAGTCTGAACAGGGGTTGAAGCAAAAGAAACTGCACAAAGGTGTAATTAGATCTCTGCAACAAATTGGTTGTGCTCATACCCGTGATCTGTATTGTGAAGGATTAGTTTCTCGCAGAGGGGAGTTGCAACATGATGTTGAGTTTGTTGAACTACAGGTTTGTCGGGTTATGAAAAACAAAGTGGCTGAACTTTTCCAGAGCATGTTTTCTTGACTTAGTAATTTCAAACTACTTGCAGTATGAGGCAGCTTGGCGCGCTGGAAACTGGGACTTCTCATTGTTCTATGCAGGGAATGATGATGTTTTAACTTCCAGTATTATTAATGATCCTTTCAATCAGAACTTGCATGGGTAAATTCTATGAAATGCTTCATTACAAATGCTTCGAGATTAATGAACGAACACTTTTCCACTTAAAACTTGAACTTAAAGTAGGGGTTCTATTATTTATGGCCACGCTGTTTTGCCTAATGTAGCTGAGCTGTAAATAACTTGAACCATATGTGTTACCTTGACTCTTCATCTAGCCTTATGTATGAGTGATGGGCTTCTGACACTTCATTTAATGACATGCTATTATTATATTGCTAGATTCTGAGTTATGTCATGTGTGCTTGGTTACTTTAGGCTTCTACCTGAGTGTGTGCAATGTGAAAACCATATATCATAGGTTTGCTCAACCAGAGTTTGGCTCCGAACCCTGTTTTTAGGTCTACATTGAGCCTGCTTTTCCAAGTTTCCAACAGGATGAGCTCGAGGTTGCCAATCCAAACTAACGTTGAGGCTGATTGGTGCTGTAGCCAATCTTTTAAAATCTTCCTTCAAATCTTGTTTCTTGTGCTTGATTTTTTGATCTCAATGTACACGAAGGCATGGAAAGCCTATTTCCATGATTTGTAATACTGACACGCAGGAATAGATTGCAGTGCATTTTGGTTGTTTTTGGTGTGTTTGTACTAATTGTTGGGGATGACTGTTACATTGATATTTGATTTGGGGGTGACTACTCATATAATTCAGGGATAAATTTAAAGCCTGTTTTCAGTGTACTGCGTTAGTGAACTATAACAATATTCATGCTCTTTGGTCTATCTGCAACAGTTGTATGAGGGCATTGCACGAAGGTGATGGCAGTGAATTTTTCAAACAGCTAACAAGCTCAAAACAGGTGATGAACGATATAGATTTGTATTGTTGGAAAGAAACAAAGTTTTGCAATGAAAATTAATTATGTCTACCCTTTTTTAGGGACTTGTCTTGTCTCTTTCTCATGCAAGTGAGGAGCGTACGGAGTATATCTATTCGACCATGGTAAAACTCCAGGTATCAGTCTGTTGAGCTGTAGATCTCTAGTTTGAAACTTTCGATGAACTACAAATAATTTGACATTATGTTCCTTGAACATGCAAGAAACTTTCCCCCCTCAGTGTGTGTGAGCGCACGCGTGCACGTGATGCTTGTATTTTCTCTGCAGGGACTTCCTTGTGTTTGCCCTCTTTTTTCCTCCAAATAATGTGCGTTTTTATATATTTGGATGGAAATTTATGCAGATCCTAGATCATCTTGGTA
>ONZK01001986.1:51366-61950 GCA_900322385.1 Pharnaceum exiguum | reverse complement strand
ATAAAGAAAAAATATACATGAAAGTTTGTTTATTCATTATTTTGATTTTTACTCTTTTAATATTGTAAGAGGGCTAATAAAAAAATTTGAACCATCACACATTAGATTTCGCACAGGGCCCCCAAATCTACGGTACGGCCCTGAAAAAATAGATTATACTTCAAAAGACAAGAGATTAATTGTCACCACATTTAATAAAAATGGAGACCCGATTGAGAGATTGTGTATTTCTAATTCGCTCAAAACCGATTGAAATTATACAGTACATTCTATGAATTGAATACTCTTCGCAAATTCAGTTAATTTTTATACTAAATCCACACTAGCACTCGAGTCTCCAATTATGTCAACCCAACCATTTACGGCCAGTTCCCTCCATCAAAAGCAAGCAATATAATCTAGAACATAGAACTAGTACACATTTTGACTTTATAATATTTTACCACTTTCACATTCCGATCCATTCCTCTTCCTATACCAAACCGCGTACGTATTGCCTTACCTCTCTTTGTATCACCCCTTGCGTCATTGCCTCACTCACTCATCCTCCCATTATTATTTGCTTCCCCCTACTCACCTTTTTAATCTTTTTTCCTCTCCAAGTTTTCTCAACCAACATCAACACATCATATACTAATATCTTATATTATATCACCTCTATATATATCTCTCACAACCCACCTTAACTCCCTTGAGTTCCACCCACCTACACACACAAACATCTCCTTCTTTGCAACACATACTTCCAACAAAAAGAAAAAGAAAAAGATGAATCGATCTTTGTCATCAAAGTCCCCGAGCTTTACAGCCCAGCAACAAGAATCATCAGAAGATTTGGCCGATATAGCAGCAAGGGTAGTTAACGAGCTGAAACTAAACAGCCCATTTGACGATGAAGATGAAGATGTTGTCTATATAAATGACGACCATGTAAACGACGAAAGCGAAGACGATAGCGACGACGATGACGATGATAGTGAGTTTGAGTTTGCAGTACTAACAAACGAAGAAACCTCGTCACCAATATCAGCTGACGAGATATTCTCCAACGGTCAAATCAAGCCTTTGTACTATTACCCCGTTTTTGGCACCGATTTACGTAGCCGCAACGAGAAAAGTCCGACGCTAAGGTTGCCATTACGGAAGCTTCTATCAGAAGAGCGGTGTAAAAATGGTGAAGAAGGGTTAGAAGGGGTGCCAACAGGGACGTACTGTGTATGGGCACCGAAGAAAAAAGGGCATGACGATGTGATGGAGAAGAAGAGTAGGTCAACAGGGTCAAGTAGTTCGAAGAGGTGGAGGTTTAGGGACTTGTTGCCTAGGAGTAACAGTGATGGGAAGGATACATTTGTCTTCTTGACACCAATGCCAACAACAACAACAACAACAAGTGATCAAGCAGCAGCAGGGAAGAGGAAAGAGAAAGGAGTCAATGTTGGGAATGGTGGGATGAGGAGGAAGTCGTATTTGCCGTATAGACAAGATCTGGTCGGGTTATTTGCTAGTGTGAATGGTATAAGTCGTACTGTGCGCCCATTCTAATGGGTTCGTGCGTGGTTTTGATTAATTAATCATGCATGTTCAGTGCCGGCTGATCATCGAGGCTAATTATATTGTTTGATTGGTTGTAATTATGGGTTAATCGTATCACACAAAACGACTAGACTGGGTCTTGTAAATATTTTATGTAGAGGTATTAGTGGACTGGCACTTAATTTTGATTTGATTTGGGTTTGATCTGTTCAAGCGAAATGCGAAAGTTTTGGAGGTTTATTAATTAGTGTTACTAGTAAATATTTTTGTGTTTTTGTTGACGGAGTATGATGTTTTTGTAGGACAAAATAACAAAAACGAAAAAAGAAATATTTGGAGCTATTTGTTTCGTTCGTATGTAAATAAAATATTCTGTTTTTGTTTATTTGTTTGATCTATGTGATTTTGTTCTTCGGAGATCATGATTCTTATGGACTAATTAAGCATTAGTCTTGTACTATATATCTTTCTACAAACCATGGAGAATTTTACTATAGGGAACAATTTGTATTGCTAACTAGCTAGCTATACAAAATTCGAATTTCACAATGGTTGATGGATAAGATGCTTGCGGTCATTCTCAATTGATCTTATTTTAGGTTGAACCATTATTGGCGTTGGCCGGATAGTTGAAGTGTTGAACTAGTCTTCCTGGAAATGCCAATACAAAAACTTGTTCTCGAAGAGATCGCTGAGGAAATATTAGCGAATAGTATAAGGGGAATATTCTCATGCGCAGACAACATGAGAAGTAACCGGAGACAACGTCAACTTGTACTTCATTCAAGTTTATGTTGAACAATTGAACCCCCATTTTTCTTTGTAAAATAAAATACTCATCGGCTTTATGGCAGGACCTAATGACCCTTAGTTACGGACTTAGGTGGGTTTTGATCGGTTGTAAAAATTTGAACTAAACCTGAAGTGATGAACTTAAAAAAAATAAAATATACTAAAGTGAACTGAAAAAAACTAATAGTAATTAAAATTTTAACTAAAATTGAATTTAAAAAAACCGAACTGAATTGAATTGAAAAAGACTGAATTGTAGTATTAGCGACGAACAAAACACAACCTTACTGTTGAAGAGTTCTCTGAGTTGAGCCGGTTTTAGGATTAAATTATATAAAATTGAAATTGAAGTTTTTTATATTACTCGTAATATTTAGATTAAGGAAGGAATGAAATACATACGAGCAATTTTAAGAACATATATATTTCGTATATACTTCGTACATTGAGTGATTGATTCATTAACTCGTAGGAGTACCTCTTCTCTTTCAAAAAAATTGTGTAAATGTATGAGATGGGTTCATTAAAGGTTATTCAAAGGTCACTAATGACCACTTAAGGAATTATTTATTAAGCCTTTTCTATCATTTATAATCTGTTTGATTATATGAGACGTGTTCACACAAGTTTTTCTACTCCGTACTTTTTCTTTTGAGTGGACTGAGAGGATACTTGAACTACTCGATAGTCAAGGTGACTTAGGCTGTGTTTTGTTCGTCCGTAGTACTACAGTTCAGTTTTTTTTAGTTCAGTTCAGCATTTTTCAGTTTTATTCAGTTCAGTTCAGCATCTTTCAGTTTTTTTCACTTCAGTTCAGTTAATTTTAGTTATAATTATAACTATCTTCAGTTTTTTTCAGTTCAGTTCAGCATCTTTCAGTTTTTTTCAGTTCAGTTCAGTTTTTTTCAGTTTTTTTCAGTTCAGTTCAGTTTCAGTTCATCAAAACACACCCTTAATTAGTGATTGTAAATAATAAAAGATCAACAAGTTTTTTTTTGGAAAAAATTGATCACTAAGTTCAGTCATACAGATGGCACTCATTCTAGCAAAACAAAAACAAAGAAGGCAATCTGACAAGATACTCTACTTCAATCCAATAGCCCTTTTATACATGTGAACATCAAGATACCAACATCAAAGCATAAACAGAAGTGAGCTACATAATGATATTCACACAAAATAAAGAAAATCTTAGTAAGCACTTTAACCAAAAAAAGGCGCATGGTGGCCATAATGCATTGAATACGTAGCGGCAACGAGCCAGTGGAAAAAGACGGGCATTTGGTGTTAGTTTAGCTAATAAATGGAGAATTCATTACGGCAATACCCCTTGGTTTTCTAGAAGCCAATAGTCAATGTCAACATGAGGAGTTTTCCCCAGAAGCTAGAACGCAAAACTCTTTAATTTAATTTGTCAATGTCAACTTCACCATCAAGTTCAAGTGTACGCCTACAAGTATCATCCAAGATAAGGGTGAGATTATGCAAGTACAATCACAGGCAATAGTATCCAATTTTGTCATTTGATAGTGATACTTAGCTTGTACTTACGCGAATGATTTAGGAACAAAATTAGAGAAAATACAAGGGGAATCATTAGTCAATGTCAATAGATCCATATTTGATACAAAACACAAATAATCTAGCTTATAATTTTATAAACACAAATAATCGTCATACATCGTCATCGTCATCCAAGAAACAAAAAGAATACCCAATCGCAGTTAATGAAGTTTTTCATTTATTTATCCATCCTCCATACAGTGACTGAATGACACACATAATAACTCAACATTTTATAGACGAGTCTACTCTTAATAAGTAAGAATTATCATAATATAAAGAATACTTTTGATGAGAAATAAAGAAAATGAATCCTTTAACTAGGACGGATTGAACATATTTGTAATTGGACTAAAAAAGAACAAAAATACGTGAAAATTGGTCGGGCCTAGGAACATTTTGTGACAAGATTTGTTGATTTTTTTTTTTAATACGCTTTATGATTATGATCTCTGATCTCCGCCATCAACGTTATTTGTCAAAAAAAGAAACGTTATTTGAGCCTTTGAGTCTCTGCGTGTAACACCAAAGATCGAAAAAGGGAAAGATGCATGGAGAAAGAGATCATTAATTTAAGAGAGTCGTAAAGTGCAGCATTATAACTACAAAATCTGCAGGCTGTGGCAATAAAATTTGCGAAGATAGATAACCAAACCTAAAAACTAATCGTTTTATGACAGCCCAAAAGCGCTTGCCCGCTTGATATGTTGCGTTTTCATGATATATATGTGAAAGCTACAATTGAGTATGAAACATCAAACATGGTCCATTTGGCAACCCCTTTATTCATCCTTTTTTTTCGATTAAATTGATACTGGCGCTCCAAAAGAAAATAATTAAGATGTAGACAAAAGGATTATAGAGTTTGATTTTGATTCACAGGTACTCAGTATATCATACAGCGGAGCATTTGTGGAGCTATTTTCTTACTCCGGTACAAGACATTTTTTACACATGCGTATTGAAAATATATTTATGAAAGATATAGAGTGAGCTTAACGGAATAGAAGTTTTGTGCTAATCTTGACGTGTTTAAGGGGATGTAGGAATTAAAAGTCGGCATGCACTCTTAATTTTTTTAAAAAAGTGGATATCCAGTCCTTAACATACGGTCCGAAACACCAACCCAACTCTACCTTTTTGTACATATCTGTGGCCACGGGTTCTCTTATCCGTCGTGATGTATAACAATGTCTGCCATCATATATGTTAGAAATTGTCGTCATGGATATTTTGTTAACAAACTAAACAGCCGTGATAACGGACCTTCAAATTCGTCGCTACAGATACTGGCAAAAGTGCATGCCCAATTTTTTATTCTTATGCCTCCCTAAACACGTTAAGGTTATCCCAAGTACTCAACGGATTAATGCGGTATAATCTCTCTGCCGATTAATGTGAGCATTCGAGATTTGTATTGAACTTGGTTTTCATTGAAAGGGTGCAATAAATTTTATCTCGGCCGTAATAATAATTAAGAAAAAGGAGATCGATCTTCTATTCGTTTGTACAGTATCTTTTAGGTGAACTGTTGTTTCATTCATGTGTATGCTTACGGCCACGGGAATACTTACTTTAATTTTTTCCTTTTGAATAGTACTCAACCTACCATTTTGCATTGAAAGAAGGTAGCATTTTGCCTTGAGAAGCAACGTTACTTGCTTAGTTGCTATCGGCTTCTAGAGAAATGCCATTGACTTCGTCGTCGCGTCATTGCTCAAGTTGTGACTTGCGAGTTAGGACATTCGGGTCAATGGAATTCATTGAAATGTTAATATATATATATATCTGGTCAATTTAGTCTATAAATTACTTGACTCGCAAGCATCCAGAACAGTTAGGCCTAACACCAAATGTGACAACTCAGTAGATTAGTAGTAACACACTAACACCCGTGGATGACTGCAAATAAAGTACACTTAGCCAAGCGTACGTAAAGACTGAATTGGAAACGTAATTAGACAACAAGCAATTAAACGATGAAAGAACTGCTGTATTCCTTTTTGCAGTATATACTCGTACTACATACCAACTAGTAATTATAATTGCTCATCTCAAAAATACTCCGTAAGTAGTTTATATTTTAGACCAAATTTTGACTAGGTGAAGTTGGTACTTATGATTGACAATTAGCTGCTTTTGTTATTGAGGTACAAAGTTGTGAAATTACTTTCAAAATAAATTAGACAACATGTTATATTTTTGAGAGGGCCGGGTTTGGCAAATTTTATGAAACTGTTATGAGTGAAAACACATACTAAACTACTCCGTAAGTCTCATAAGCATTATGAGTGAAAGCACCTCCGATCCAAATTTGGGTGAAGTCTTTTAAGTCACAACCACAACAATTGAAAGCTACATACAATACTTTACAATCTCAAACTCAACCAATGGTTCTTTTCTCCAAGCTCATTACATGTATCCATCAGGCAAGCGTAACAAGTAAGAAAAATCCAAATTATATATATATTCTTAAGATAGTACAAAATAAATGATTATTAATAACCCAAAGGATTTAACATTTAGGTTCAAAAAAGAAAGAAAGAAAGAGGGAGCGCTAGATGATCCAGAAAGTAATTGTCACTTAGTATTATCGATCAACAAGTCTTTAGACACCGAGTGTAAGCTTAAACCGGCTGAATTCATGAAAAATAATAAGGACTGGCTAATAATATTTAAAAGCTGACTAATAGTGAGTATTATAGTGCTTTGCAAAAAACATTCGATGTAGATTTAGGTATTCCTATAAAATAGCTCAAATTCTTTGGTACACCGAGTGTACACATACGCCGGATAAATTTATAACTGTTATTACAATATATATCATTAATCATGGTGTACTTTTATTATTAATTATAAATTCACCCAGTGTACATGTACACACGTGTATCAAAGATTTGCTGAAATAAAGATGAGGACCCTACATACATTAGTTTTTAGATTTGAATTCCCTCACTGCATGCACCCTCAAAGTTTAGTCCCCTACCGTGGCTACTTTCGTGAATGTGGTTCGATTCCCGTTACCCGCTCGCTCAATTCTATATGCATGTATTTCCATTAATTGGATTGAGATTCCAGTTAGCATATTATTTGATTTTTAGGCATTAAGAAAAATGGTCCACGCGTGGCCTCAAACTGGTCAAACTCAAACCTAGCTGATTTGAACTTTGAAGACAATAATCTTTAGCAATCACTCATTGCTTCTTGTTACTACTGTTATGATATTAGCTGTCACGGTCATTTGTTTACACCATGAATTTCATCTGGCTTTTTGTCTCAAAGAGTTCTGTACTACGGAGTATTAGATAACATTCCATTAATTTCCCGGCGTTCGATTATGATTCTCAATCATTTGAAGTTCATTATAATCTCCAGCACATGTGAAACAGCCTCATCCCATAATAAATTGCTTTATCAAAGAACCCTCACTTTATCCACTTTGTCAGGATGCTCTAAAATGAGCCAAATTTATTCAAATTTGTTGCTACATTTGGCTCTTTCAGATTACTTTTAATCTTTTATTCATATTTTCTTGGGTTGCTAGTTCGCTACTGCCTACTTGCTTTTGAGCACTCCTTTAATTTAGAATTAATCTAATCGATCAATACTATACTAGCCATGTGCACAAGAGCCCTACAGGTAGCATTCCCATACAAAAAGAGCCAAACCATTAGCATATAGCATGGCACAAAGCTGAAATAAGAGTATAGGAGGTTGACTGATTTCTCAGTTGGTTCATAAAGTGATTATCTCTCACCAATCACCATATACATAGCTTAAATTGTAAAACATCCAAGCATTATTGTCAATGAAATCACATTTTGGTAGGTTAGCCATATAATATCATTGGAATACCGTAACATGTTAAATTGTTAATTGTTTAGAACATTCCAAAAGTCATAATCCGTAATAATATTTGCACTGAAAGGAGTACCACCACCTGCCCACCTTCAATGGAACCAGGTTGGAGCATCCACATTCATTGATTGTGGTTCATTATCCCACAAGGACAAAGAAACAGGTATTTTTGGAGAAGTAACAATGAACTGTAAACAGAATTCCTGCAACAGGAAAAGAAGACGATCAACGTCATTTTGCTTCAGTAGCAGTTCTTCTGGTTTATAATTGAGCACTTTTTACATATCTTACAATGCTTAAGACTTTAAGAGTACTGGAGTGACAAATTACAGCACTATCCAACCGAGGCCCTTTTGATACAAAGTTATACAAAGAATTAAGTAATTAACTCATTAACCAGGATCTTTTTTCTACAACATTCTGCATGCAAGTAAAAGAGGTCTCCTAAGTCCTAACCTAATTAAGAAATGACAAGCAAAATGAAAGAAGAAATGAAAATCAAAAACTGTGGTTTTGGAAGCGCATCAAACATGAAAACGCGATATCCTACAACGAACTCTGACTCATCCTACACCATTCTGAAGCAACTCTTCGCTGAACGTTGCTTTCTTCATCTTCGATTGAAGAGTATAGTTCTGGAGGTGTCAAACAGGGACCGGACTCAAAGAAGACAGCAAACTGGCAGCATACTTCCGAGCCCAGAGGTCATAATGCACAATTTCCTCCAGGGAAGGTGATTGCACCAATTCATTTTGATGCTTTTCACAGGTTTTCTCCACTACTTTGAAGATATCAAGGTAGCTTATCCTGTAGTTAAAAAATATAAGCTATCAGGATTCAGAAGATGGTCAGAACTCAGAAGTGATTGCACCAGTTGAATCCTAAACTTACAGTCTTGACACATCTTTGTAAGAACAACTACAAATAACAGATTTTTTCAGGTGGAAATAATAAACTTACTTCTCATCCATGAACATTTCAACTGCTTTCTCATTAGCTGCACTAAGAACACCAGTCATAGTTCCTCCGGCACGTCCTGCAGCGAAAGCCAGATCCATCGATGGATATTTCTTGTTATCAGGAGCTTTAAAAGTGAGCGATCCGAGCCTGCATCACAGGTTCAATTATAGACTGCAACTTGCTCCAAATATTTACCTAAAAGTATCTTTTTAGGTGTAATGAGCGACTAATAGATCCATTCTGAGAAGAAGGCTAGATACTTACTTGCAAAGGTCGAGGCGTGGCCAAGTCATTTCAGAACAGTATATCCTATCAGGCCATGTTAGAGTATACAGTAAAGGTAACCTCATATCTGGCCTCCCCAATTGTGCAATAACAGATGAGTCCTGTCATAGGAAATATGAAAGCATAATCAGGGACACCGTAAAAAGTTCTGCAGAATCAGGACAGTCAGTTATATACTACTGTCAGGCGTCGACCTCCGCAGAGGCACCGAGGTACTATAATGCAGCTAGTCTATAGTCTAATCCTCCTTGCCAAAGTCTCACCACCATTTTCTTTATCTTTACTGTTGTCTTTTGCTAGCACATATTTGCATTCGAATTTCAACCAATAGACAAAATAGTTATCAGAAAATATTAAGATATGTGCAATGGTGCAAAAGATTTCAGAATCAAGCTAAGACCACGTGGAGAAAGCTATGTTGATCATTAATCTACAAACATTTAAAGGCTGGTTGAAAGCATCAGACCTGTGTTTCAACCATTGAATGAACGATCGATTCTGGATGGATAACAATCTCGATGTTATCATACTCAACCCCAAATAGGTAATGGGCTTCAATAACTTCTAGACCCTGTCGAAGTCATGCACACTTTCCATAATCAGCAGAGGGTGATGTTTCTCCAGTCTTCTACTTCTCATTTGCAGGAAAACTGGGTTTTGAATAGAGCACTATTCTGAGTAGTGTAGAATTTATGCAAACCTTATTAAACAATGTGGCAGAATCAACTGTAATTTTCTTCCCCATCTTCCAGTTAGGATGTTTCAGGGCATCAGCCACAGTAACGTTTTTCAATTTCTCAACAGGCCAATCTCTGTTCATAAAAAGAAAAAGAAGAAGAAAAGATAGGTTAGTTTGCCAATCTGTGATAATTGGGAGATTATTTATCTGCCCATGTTCTGAAATGTTATCCTTATTTCTGAAGAAGAAATACTTCATCCAGCTAAAGCCTCCCACTAGCAGATAGCCAACCAATTAAAAACCAGATACAGGCAATTGCATATCAGAAGTTTCAGAAAACGATGCACCATTGACCATACACAACCATGCACAAAGGCATGTAGGCTGGGGGGCAATGACCCAAATATGATAGCTGTGCCGATTGTGGAAACTACAAACCTGAAAGCTCCACCAGATGCAGTCAAAACAATTCGTCTAAGAGCTCCTTTTGTCAGGCCTTGAATACACTGAACAGAAACAATTTCCTCTCAATTGAGCTAGCACACACAGATAGAATTGAAACAATCTGATTGCATGAAAGGGTTTAAGGTGTATATGATGACCAGCAGCACTTTAAGTAACACCAATCTACAAACTAGGCAAACTTACCTGAAATATGGCAGAATGTTCAGAGTCAGCTGGAAGAATCTTAACATTATGCTTGCGTGCAAGGGGAAGGATGAAAGGACCACCGGCAATGAGAGTCTCCTTATTGGCTAAGGCTATATCTTTGCCTGCTTCAATAGCAGCTACTGTAGGCTACAGAAAATGTAACCAGAAAATTTTCATTCATTGAGAAACCTGTAATACAGAGACACACACTAGATTGTATTTGTACAGCTACATGACAGAATCTCACAAACTGCTTACTTTTA
>ONZK01001986.1:35242-47183 GCA_900322385.1 Pharnaceum exiguum | reverse complement strand
ATATATATATATATATATAAATGTATATATGTATATATATATATATATATATATATACAAGTTCAAACAGGGACGGGACTCAAAGAAGGTACCAAACTGGCAGCATATTCGCGAGCCCAGAGATCATAATGCACGATTTCCTCAAGGGAAGGTGATAGCACCAATTCATCACGATGTTTTTCACAGGTTTTCTCCACTACTTTGAAGATATCAAGGTACCGTATCCTGTAGACAATAAAACATGTAAGCTATCAGAACTTAGAAGCCTCTAGAGTCAGATATGAGAAATGCACATTGTACAGCCCTGAGATCGTAAGCACTTGACGAATCCTAAACTTAGAGTGCCATACTTGATCGTTCAAATTCAGGATTATGTAGTGATAGACTAATAGTCAAGAAAATAAGAGGAGACATCTTAGTCATGAGTTCAAGAAAAAATTTCCTTTCATGGGTTAAGGGTTGGAGCAAGCAAGACGTGCTTTTGAAAGAAATTAATCAGCATATGATTCATATATATAGTAATATATACTATGGGTTCTCAAAAAAAAAAATATATACTATGAGGACCTGTGTCAGTGGTTTGCAATACCAGAGTAGGTGGCAACAAAACTTACTTCTCATCTATGAACAATTCAACTGCTTTCTCATTAGCTGCACTAAGAACACCAGTCATTGTTCCTCCAGCACGTCCTGCAGCATAAGCCAGATCTATCGATGGATATTTCTTGTTGTCAGGAGCTTTAAATGTAAGCGAGCCAAGCCTGCATTTTAGGTTCAATTATTAGACCGTAACTTTCCCAAGAAACAGTACAAAAGATTGCATCTGTTAGCATTTTGATCATCTATGACTCCAGAAAAATTAAAAGAATTACAGATGTAAACATTTTTTTGTCTCTGTTTTCATTTCTCAAACAGTCGCATTCACATGAGCTGTATTATCTGTATGGCTGTATATAACGCTGATCAAACTTTTGAATATATTACAAAAGAATTGTAACAGAATTACAAACAATAGTATTACACATCAAAGACCTGATCTAGCAAGTACTCTGTGTTTTAAATCCATATAAACAACAACAACAACCCAGTGTTATCCCATCTCAGATGGATATTGAGGAAGTCTGATGTACGCAGCCTTACCCCGAAGGAGGCATATATACTCAATTATAGACTTTTATTTGTTGCTAACTCAATTAAAGATGTTTAGGTGTAATGAGTGACTAGTAGATCTTTTGGGGAAAAGAACAAGATATATACTTGCAAAGGTCGAGTCGAGGCCAAGTCATCTCGGAACAGTATATCCTATCAGGCCATGATAGTGTATACAGTATAGGTAACCGCATATCTGGCCACCCCAATTGTGCAATAACAGATGAATCCTGTCATAGGAAATATGAACACATAATCAGGATAACTTTTCAAGATTTGCAAGCAGGACAGTCAGGTGTCAAACTATAATATGGTACAGTGAGGGATTGACCCCTAAGAGGATAAGAGACTCTGATATTAGTGGCCTCAATCCCAAAACAAACCACAGTACAGCAAAGTACTCGAGCTATACAATCTAAGAACTAATTTCACAGAGCAGGGTGATACACTTTGAAGTTATATTAGGACAAACGCAGTGAGGTACTACAATGCAGCTAGGCTACTATCTGATCCTCCTTACCAAAGTTCCCCACATCCCTTCTTTTTATCCTTGTTTTTTTTTTGTTAGCTTGTGAATTTGAATATATGCAATGCTGCAAACATCTCAGAATTAAGCTAATGACCATGTGTAGAAAGTAGTGTTAAACAATGATCTGCAAACAAAGACGGGCTGGTTGAAAGAGTCACACCTGTGTTTCAACCATTGAATGAATGATCGACTGTGGATGAACAACAATTTCGATGTTATCATATTCAGCCCCAAAAAGGTAATGTGCTTCAATAACTTCTAGACCCTGTCAAAGTCATGCACACCATGAATTGTCAGCAGGGTATGATATTTCTTCAGTCTTGAACTTCTTATTCGTACAAAAGTTGATTTTTGAATAACTTTTTGATCAGAGTGAAATTGATGCAAACCTTATTGAACAATGTCGCAGAATCAACTGTAATTTTCTTCCCCATGTTCCAGTTAGGATGTTTCAAGGCATCAGCCACAGTAACGTCTTTTAGTTTCTCAACAGGCCAATCCCTGTTCACCAAAAGTAAAAAAAAAAAAAAAGAAGGATCCCAAGAATTACATTGCCAAGCTGTGATAAAAGGTTGAGGGATCATTTATATGCCCATTTTCTGAACTGTTATTACAGGTATCCAACTAGAACACCCCACCCGGTAAACTCCGATCATTCAAAACCATAAACAGAAAATATTTAGAGTGAAAGTTACAGAGAATAATGTGAAAATCAAGAAACATGTGGGGTGGGCATAACTTTTACTAAGGACATGGCAGGGGCTGTGTAAGCAAAAATATAAACTGCATACCTGAAAGCTCCACCAGAAGCAGTCAAAATAATTCGTCTAAGAGCTCCTTCTGTCAAGCCTTGAATACACTGAACAAAAACAGTCTCTTTTCAAATACAAGAAAGATTGCAGAGAACATATCTGATTACAAAAAAGGGTGTTAGGTATATATGATGACCAACAGCACTTGCGGTACCCAACCACAAACTAAAGGAACCTACCTGAAATATGGCAGAATGTTCAGAATCTGCTGGAAGAATCTTAACATTATGCTTGCGTGCAAGAGGAAGGACGAAAGGACCACCGGCAATTAGTGTCTCTTTATTGGCCAAGGCTATATCTTTGCCTGCTTCAATGGCAGCTACTGTTGGCTAAAGATAAAATAACCAAAAACTTTTCATTCATGAAGAAAAGTTCGCTGAGATATAATACATTGAATATGCACAACTACATGATTGACTGCACATCCGACTTACTTTTAGCCCCGCACAGCCGACAATTCCTGTTACAACTGTAACAGCGTCAGGGTGGCGTGCAACCTACATCACACCAGAGAAATAAGTTTTGTTTTTGATAAGAGAGGGAGATTTGATGATGAAGAAGGGAGGGGTGGGGGTGACAACAAATATGAAGTATTCAAGACCAATGCAGAACCATGGTGTACTCCAAAATTACCTCAACTATACCCTCATCTCCTGGAATTATTTCTGGCTTATAGTCGCAGTCAGCTAGAGCTTCCTTGAGTTCTTCGACTAAGGACTCACTTCTGACTGAAACCAATTGAGGTCTGAATTTTTTGATCTAAGCATTAAAAAGAGTTGCAGTCAGTAAGAGCACTCAGTAGTCAGTGTGATGAAGCTACTTATCAAGGCAACATATAACAACATGCACAATTTGGTCTAGACAGATTACCCATTATCCTATAAGGCCATAATAACTCTCATGTGATCCAAAGTTCAAAAAATTGACAACATGCAGGAAACCATTTTTGTGGGTTTTAGTCTTCCATGCGAAGTTCTTAATCTTCAAACGTTAAAAACATGAAATCCTGCTTGCATATACTTTACTTGGTATGTTCACTGACATAACTATCTAGCAATCTTAATTTATGCCTTGCAATTAATCCTACCAACAATATATTCATGTTCCAACAACGATTGACAGTTTACAATAACACGTTATTCAACATCAATTCATTCAATTTTTTTTCTTTATAGATAAGACGGGTATCCAGGCTTTGCCTGAATCCCATGGGACTTAAAGTTAACGACCAGGAAAACCTCAACTTGAACTTGGGACCTCTGGAATACATCTTAGAAGTCTTACCAGTTGAACTGCCTACTCAGGGTTATAAAGTCAATCAACTTTTACAGGCGAGTTGTTAGCACTTAGCAGCGAACAAAATGAAAAGGTCTATCAATTGTCAACATTATTGATCATTGATGGACCACTCACCTGATCAGCAAGAAGGGTCACGTTTGAACCAGCAGCAAGAGCTACTACTCTGAACTTGTCTGGATTTTCTTCAACAATATCTAGTGTCTGGGTAAGCACCACAACATGGTCAATAATTAAAGAAGTAACGTCTAGTGCATACTTTAACAAAAATCCAAAAATAGGCCGAAGATGGGCTATTTATGGCCTCTTTATAATATATGACATAATGCTAATAGCCATGCAGCTAAAAGGTGAATATTTCAGATGAAAGAACTTCCAAACCTACTTTCATTTTACAAGAACAGAAAAATACCTGTGTGCCAATAGAACCAGTAGAGCCAATGATTGAGATAGGCTTTTGACCATCCCACATCTTATGATCAGGTTCTATCACCGCTCGCCCAGGCCAGGCAGGAGGTGGTGGCTGAATTGAACAACGGATCCTGCCACATGTCTGCGAAGAGTCTTTTCTTTTCCATGAAACTCCACCTAAAATTGCATAAAATAGACTATAGTCATTAGCTGAAGCAAGCAGGAAAATGTGGGCTCAAAGACTATTATTTCACCCGGAAAAATATTATCTTTACAGAAGGATACAGAGCAGAGAAGGTGTTACAGCAGCAACAAGCCACCAACTAGAGTTTACAGTAGCAGCAAGCCACAAACCCGACATTCAATGGTCTGGACAGACTCCAGAGAGCACAAATATGATCTCAAGTCACTGAAACCGCTAGTAACCAATTGAAAGGCAAGGCATATGATACCAGATTAACAGCATGTTTGTCCACATATGGCCTCACTTTTGGATGCATACCAATATCTCGAGAATAGCAGTAGTCACAATCCCGGTGATATAGGAACTCGCAGTAGCTGATTTACTGCTAAATTACGGTCAGAGTAACTCGGACTAAGGAAGAAGAAAGATTATGCTAAAAACACAATTCAGAACAGATGTTCTATATAATATCATCAATGAACATGCACTCTATAAGAAGTTTCCAGAACAAGGAAACATCCACAGGCAGCCTCGAGATTTAGAATCTCTCAACAGAGTGAATTCAATATTGGTGATGAAGGTCATATACATTACACTTCTTATCTGAGACAATAAAAAAGGATTTACAATTATACTTCTTCCTAGTTCCTACAACTCATAAAAGCTTTCAAAGCATCTGCAAAATTCCATAACCACAGCCGATATTCTCCCATCACATCACCAGAAACACATTATTCCTAATTCTCAAAACATAACACAAATAAAGATGCTAATCAGATACATCATATCAAACCCTCCAACCCAAACCCATTTATCATGAGATAATCCCTCCAAGAATCAAATATTCACATTCAATTTATTGATCCCAATGACACCTTTACATTCTAACTTCCCTGTGCCTAACAAAAGATCCAACTTTTCAATACAAGCCTACAGTACAGTTGATCAATTTTCAAACTGTATCATGCTTTTTCTGTTATTCATGCCTACATGAGACCTAATAGTCTAACAACAACCGAGTGTAATACCCATTCAATGGAGGTGCTCGGGGTCAGGATGAACGCAACCTAACAGTCCAACAGCAGTCCATAAACTACTAACCATTATCCACCAACCAATACCATGAATACTTACTAACTAACAAAAAAATCCATTTTTTAAAAACTTTCCATGCTATAAAACTTGCCACTCTAAATTATATTATATCCCCTCTTAACAACCATTGAGATACAATCATAACAATAAAGAATTCACCAAATTTTCCATGCACATCCAGCAAACACTGCAAAAACATAAAATGACACTAAACAGTGCAAAACTAGTAAAAACAAACAACAACCCATTGGAGAAACCTTGGTTAAGATACTAAAATGACTGAAAAATGAAGGTAAGAACCCAGGAAAAAGATGTCACCTTTAAGCTTGTTAAGCTTAGGAGAATCCAAAAAGGAGATAGCTCTAATCTCAGCTGTTGTTGATGGGAAACTCACAGCCATTGAATGAAAACTCTGCTGCAGAACTTTTTTGACACACCCAAATGAAAAGAACTGAACTTTTTCAAAACCCAAGTGAGTAGTAAATAGATAATGTAATGGTAAGATATCAGGAGATGATTTTGTGCTATAAATGCAAGTACCCACAAAAGGGAAAAGAGCTCAAGATTTTTAAGAGGTGGCAAAGTGTTTTTGGGAGAGAGAGTGGAATAGAGGGAGAGGTTAATGGGAGTGGCAGAAAATGCCACATGGATAAGAAATGCATCAAGTCACTAACACTATGGTTAGTTAGTGAAAAAGAGTGTGGCCCAACAAAAGAAAATAATTGTGATGATAAGTTAATAAGGGATTTTCTACTTTCAACTGTGTACATACTACATAGGGTATATACTGATTACTTGTACTAAAGTTACAAGCCAAACTGAATTGAACTCGAGTAAATACCGAACTGAACTGAATTTGACTCAATGCTTTCTTTTATTCAATATGAATGGTACGGTTTGTTTTAGTTAAATTTAGTCAAGTTAACCTCTTGAGCAGATGAACAAAAAGAGTCTAAGTTGGTTTGAGCCGAGTTGTTAAGCAGTTGTTTATGCTTGATTTAAGCCAAGCTTATTATAACCAACTTTTTGATCGACTTTGACCGATTTTACTATTTTTATTTTGGAGGTATCTTTTTTAATAAAAAATTGAGGAGCCGACTTTAAACAAGCTAAGCCAATTTTGAGTTAAAAATGCGCATATGTACTTCGATGCACTTATGTAGCCCAGCTGCTGAGGAGATGTGTTTTAGAGAGTGGCTAAGGTTTGTTACATTACTATTGCGCGAGTTCCATGAGGAACATGAGATATTGAGATCATTGGCGCCTTAGGTCCCTTGGGGTGCAAAAGGACATCAGTGGACCAATACCTATCTGAGAATTGATTTTCTAATGTTTTTTCATATAATTGTGTAGGGGAACATATGTATTTAACTTCTTTTTTCAAAAGGGAAGGCATTGTTTTTACCAATCTGGGAGTTATGAGAATCGAGTCTCCAATCTTAAGAATTGCAGTGTACGTTTTACCGCTTGAGCAACTTGGATGTTAGTTAGTTAGTTAGTTTAGCCATTGTAACAAATCTCGGTAAGGTTTCCTTGATGAATATTCTATTCTACTGGTTGAAGCATGATGATAAAATGATGACATAAGTAGAAGATATTATATGTATTCTCTTTTGCTATATGCTTGACTCTCGAGCAATATGCGAAGAATATAATAAAGGTTGATCAGCTGAAATCGGTTAGGGACAAAGTGGTTAGTTTATAGCTTTATTAAGAAAGTACAAGACAATGAAACATGAACCAACAATTGGCCAAACACTTAGCACGCTTCTTTGCTTAAATTAACAAGCTAACCAAGAGATTTCTGCAAAGAGAAAAGTACCAGGATATAGAAATAATAACCTTAATTAAAGGGTGCCACAAAACAGATTCTTGACATTTCTATCTTATCTTATACTCCTCACTCACAGAAAAGATGCATTTTTGTATGGGTTGAGGCGTTGAGAGTCAATTATAGAATATGTGGATAGATCTCCTTGGAATAGAATAACAAAAAGGGCGCTGAAAATAACCTTCAGCATTTCTGGGTACTGACACTGAGCAAATCTAAGTGGCACAACTGCACAAGCTCTTGTGAACATGACTAGCAATAGCTGACACCAATTAACCGCCACCATACCAACCACTAATGTGGTCATGTACAACCGCTCGACATAAATCCGGGTGTCGCGGCGACGTGACAGTATCTAACTATCTACTCCAGTACTGAATACCCAAGAAATGAAAGACATACGGAGTAGTTTAGATAAGCTTATAATTCAGAGATAAAGAACTAACTACATAAATCATTAATGTGATCATTTCCAGAGAGACTGATATCGAAGAAACTAATTCTATTCAACAAGATCGATCTCCTAAAATCAAATAGGTGAACAGTGAACCTAATCAAAGAATGAACCTGGACAAGGAATAAAGAACCAATATCCTCACGCATCTAGCTTAGGCAACAGGAAATATCTTTCTCCTAAAGAATTTGATTCAGATCCTATATGCAAAATTTACTAGACTCTAGCATCAACTTCAGAAGAATCTTCTGAATGCTTTTGCTGTCTAGTTGTTGGAAGAATGGTCCGGCGTTCTTTTCCTCCAGGCTTTGATGAGGCACTGCCATACCAAATCATTCCTATAACAGCTATAAACATTCCAATAACCACATGAAGGTTGAGACCTTCCCTACCGAAAAAAATAAAGCCAAGAATCAGAACAAGGATCGTCTTCATGTGGCCAAGCACTTGGAAGGACACGGCTGTAAATCTGCCTATGCAGATGAATTGGCTGAGGTTTGTTCCAATAGCAATTGTGCATGAAAGAATAATGAACAACTGAAAAAGAAAGACATGAAATTATCAGAATATGGACTACCATTTGGAATTAAAAAGAAGAGTAAAAAGAAAGTATCATCCACATTCTCAAACGTTGTGGCATCTCCTTATAGTTGTATCATTTCAGAGCTTCAAAATTTTATGGACTCCCTAATCAGAAGTCTCTTGATAGATCATAATATCACATTAACGGACATGACCAAACGAACCAGTTATAATCAATGCTCCAGACCCTGTTGTATGCCGACGTGAAACTCTGAAGTACAAGCACATGTGCCAACTGCCAAGAGCTATAGTTGGGTCTCATTTGTGTCAGGTGTCCAAGCTCTCATGAAAATGAATTGTGTGACCAAAACAAAGTGCAACCGTAAATTCTATCATGCATTCACCCAAAAATTTAGAAAGTTTGAAATTTTGAAGACCACTTGAGACTGGTAACTAAATGGATTTATAGGCCCAGTATTCTAATAGCTAATGCCTCCCATTCTTTACAGCAACAAGATCCAGGTAAAATAAATAGATTCAATGTCCTACCAACTATGTCCAACAATAAAACACAAAAAAAAAAATTGATGAGTTCAGCTAACCGAAAAATACACACAAAGTAGCACATATATGAAGCTATTTGTCATTTTAAAAGACAGCATGAACATTGGTGTATACTTACCACAGACACCATGGTGTAGTTGAATGCATCAATTCTCTCGTTTGTCAACCAGTAATCCAAAAAGGGACCAACTAGAAGTAGGGTTCCAGCTTGTGCTGGAGCAGTGTGGCCCAATAGGTTGAATGAACTGAGTGAATACTTCTTTTGGAGAAAGTGCACATACTGCAAATGTAAATTTGAAGTTAATAACTTTTGGAAAAAAACATAGTTCCGAATAGGATAAGTACCATAGTCTGTTCTTCTTTAAATAATATCACTAGGCTACTTAGCAACCAAGTGTTTTGTTTTAGATTACACATACTACATATGGTTGGGGGCTCGATTCTCACCAGTCTTAGATCCTAACTTTTAACCCAAAAAAAAAAAACTCATAAAAATAGACTAAAGATGGAATGAGAAAAATGGACTCTGTACAGAATCAATGTTTCATACTTCTTTGCAAAACTCTCACTGATAAACCACTAAAAAGTATCCACCGAAGTACCAAACTTGGGAATTTCCACAGGCTAACATGTATATCACTGAGCAATTTTATTTTTGCAAGTTTACTATACGCTACTCCATTATTTAGATGCGTATCTGGTTCTCAAGCATAGAGAGGATTCCGTAGGATGGTACTACATGAAGGCATCATTTTCTGCTTCCTTTCTCTTATCATATACTTTTTCCTTTATAATAGTATCTCGGCGACTTACGGAAGTATGAAATGTGTACAACTACCTAATTATCAAGAAGCGATGTGAAGTGCATGCAAGCAGAAAAGGAAAAAGCTTCTTTAATCGGTTATAAAATCACATAGAGGTACATATAATTAAACTTACATATTGTTGCAGGGCAGTACTCCAAACCGCAATAGAAGCTGCTACGAAACCTTTAGTATTTACGCTCACATCAGTGACAGTGCAGACACCAACACCTAGTAGAACTAGCAGTATACTGAGCTTCGTGTCTCGGGAATATCGAATATGATCAAACACAATCTCGAACAGGCACAGCACAGGAATGATACTCAACTTAGCGATCTGAAAACAAGAAAAAGTGTTACACAAAAAACAAAAAACAGAACTCTTAACAAGGCAGAACAAGAAGCTATTGAGCTAATTTACCTGATAAAAGCCTACTGAATTCCACATCAGGCTTACATTCATTCCAACAATTGAAAAATTTGCAAATACGATAAATTTTAGAAGCTCCAGAAACGGCAAATGAGAAGGTTGAATATGTCCAAGCCAGCGAAGAATAGCAGTCATCAATGTAGTGGCAAAAAAGTGCAATCCAGTCAATGTTGTAGCTGCAAAATGTCATATCAGAAATCTTGTATGTAGTATTCTGAAAATATCAGGACATAAGTTTAATGTATACTGACAAACAAGAAAAACATCATCAATTAATATATCATGATACTGGCTCCAGTATGACACAACAGGAAGCCAAGCACAGGATAGCATGGAAATTGTTTTTTTTCTTCAAATGTTTTTATTACGAATATTATGAATGCTTGAACTAAGGTGACAATCAAAGGGAAGCATGACTAAGCCAATCTTCAATTTCAAATTTTACTGTATTGTCTGTATGGAGGGAAGGGAATAAATAAAGAAGCACAAGGACGGCCATCTGTTGGCAGGCCAGAAACAGAATTCAACTAACAATTTTCCACTTTCGTGCCCTTCCCCGAAGATCAGTCACTCGGATTCTCCTGCTTTATACCGATGAAGCTTATGGTACTACTCAAGTACTCATCCTCGGAAACAGAGATTTTGCCAGTAGTGTTAGAAAGGAGTAGAATCATTTTTATATGTAGCTACATTCACATAAAAAAGAAAGCAGATAGTGTATGATGCCTCATGAAGTTCAGAAAAGTATTTACCAAAACTAAATCCATAATTGGCCATGAGAGCTTTATTAACTATGATAACTCCCACGGAGGTGACAACATTGAACATCCAAGCACCAGCATCTACTGTAGCCTTCATTTTTACCCTACTGGCAGGAGCCATCCTTGGTAGGAATGCAAAGCAAGTAATTCCTCAGCCCTCAGCTTTCTTGAGAAGAGGGCAAATTTCCATGTCAGATATTAGCTTCTGTCTGCTATATGGAGTAGTTCCCTACAAAGTCACAAAAAGAAAAATATGAGAAAATCAAACACAATTGATGGAAACCTTCTTCTTTTTTCGAAATCAGCTACACCAACATTGATGAATTCAGAGGCTGTAATAAAAACTTGAAGCCCTTATTGTTGCCAAGGCGGTGAGATTTTGCTTTTGCGCGTGTGTGTGCATGCGTGTGGGGCGATCTCAAATCTCTTCAAAATTGCTCTTCCACTTATCAGGGAAACTAAGTCAACTAGGACGGATTGTACACTAGAGAGAGCCAATTCAGAGGAAGATCCTACATTCAAGCAGCCCTAGACTTGTAATTGAAATGAGTAAAAAGTAAACAATAATACCCCTAGTTGATCTATCCAAAAGACAAGAAAATACATTATCCTACAAGGCTTAAACAAAGTAAAACATCCTCCAACAATGAAAAATCATGGAAGTAGAGTAACTAACTTGCAGACACAATGATACGCCGTAAAGCTCGATTTGATCATAGGCAAACCACAAACCACATCTAACTACATACATATCATTCCCAAGTGACAGAAAAAAAGTTGGGTGCTTTCTTAGTTACTTTGATCAACATCATGGTATAACAATTCATTACAAGTATATATATACATACCCAAGTCATTTTTTTTTTCTTTCTTCTTCCTAACCAATTAGATACAGTGCAATTCACCTCACCTCACATATATCAAAAAGTTTTAATTTCTTTACAATGGACTAACATTTATCTATCAAATATCCATAATAATAACAATAATAATAACAATAATAATAATAATACATATTCCACAATTCATGAAATTGACAATCTATCATATAATTTTACAGAGAATCCCCAAGAGATTATAGTTTCATAAAGTTCAATTCT
>ONZK01001986.1:0-27647 GCA_900322385.1 Pharnaceum exiguum | reverse complement strand
ATATTACTACTAGTCATTAGTCATATAAAAATACCCACTAGTCATTAGTCACATAAAAATGTCCATTAGTCATTAGTCACATAAAAATGTCCATTAGTTATATATAAACGATGACGTGGCACAGGGTGTATATATACACCCAGTGCACAGAAGACTTAGAGTACACGAAAATGCTCCCGAATGTTAAAAATTGGTATCATGAATTATGGGTTGCCGCTTGCCTGTATTAATTACTCTATCTGGAATTGATTGCTTAATTGTAACCAGTTACCAGTACTATGCTCATTGCTCAACAAGTCAACATATATTTCTATGTCTATGCCTTCATATTTCACAGTTCACCGGCCTGGATCACAGAGAATCAGTGACTCGAGTTGTTCCGAAACCTCAAGTAATACAGGCTCTCAAAATAACAAGAAAACTCTTATATTGATAACTAATCATAATACACTACATAACTCGTACAAAACTCAACTGAAGAGAGTATATTCATCTTAATTAAGGGCGAAGCAACTTTCGTCAACAGAATGCATCATTTTACGCTTTGAAGTAGTTTGTCCACCGCAATTTTCTGTTGTGTTGCACTTAGTGACTCTGACTTCTGGATTGCATTGGTAACTAGGATAACTGTTGATGGAGATTCGGCGTTCACCTATAGAAGACAGCGGACATTTTACAAAGCACTATCAGCAGAATATGATGAGATACGTGCAGCAAACAATTACCAAAGCAAAAAATATGACGAGATAGGAATAACAAGCAAAAATAAAAGGGGATAAGTTCCAAGATTTATACCCAAACTCGCCCATTAAGTCCAACAGCAATTTCAAAGCACAACTTCTTTCCCAAACCCTCAAGCATTGGACATGGCGGGGAACTCAGGAGCCTGAAGACGCAAAAGTCACGTCAAGAGATTTGAAAGAACAAAGAGCAATTTACCAAAAAAGAAAGCTTAGTTGGAAGGACATATAATCGTAGTAAAGCTTGCCAATCCTTTCAACAAACAAGTGAAACGAAGAGGATAGACTTCATACATTCGTGAAAGGCCAGTTGATGTATCAACCATAAAGCCCTCATTAATAACACCAAGTTCTCCAGCTTTGCCACTTGCTATTACATTAGAACAAATGAAAAGGAAAGTATGAATACCACGGAAAAATCCATAGGAGAAACAGCAGATGAACAATTTATTAAAAATACAAACCGTCCACGCATGATAATTCCGGGTTCATGCCAGCATTTGCTTTGACAACACGAGCATAAACCAAACCTCCAGCCTACAACAAAAGGCAAGAGCTTAAGTCTTAAGATGGGAAGCATATCAGGTTGCTTTTTCTTGTAAGAGCGAAATATTAATCTCCCTAACATCTGGACATGGAGAAAAATGGTTCAAGATAAAAACAACATGATTCGCATGATAAGTGTTGAGACTACCACATCATTCATGCTAAGTTGCACATAATTTCACTCATTTGTTACCGTTTTACTGGCTTTACATATAATAGACCTTCTACCATTTATTAACTTTCATCTCCAATTCCCAGTCTGTTTGGAAAACAAATGGCCCTAAACCAGCCTACATCAGTAGAGTCAATAATAACGCAGACATCCTAGAACAACCGGTTTTCCTCTCCCTTCAGAATACAGAATATATGCACTCTATGAGTAAGAAATACCCATCAACCAAAAGACAGAGATCACTTCACAGTATTTGCAAAAGTGTCAAGGCTACCACTCCCAGAATCCGTGGCATCAGAAATTATGTGAGAATTCTGTTATTCACAACATTCAAGCAATCCTTGACATAGCCTCAGAGAGTCAAGCAAACATATAAATAAAAAATAAAAAGCAAAATTTTAAACAAAAATAAGTCCAATCAGAACAAGTGAATAGCTTTCCCAAAATCATTACTGCAATTTTTGTAGAATCTTCGGCATCCTCACCTTCAATTTTGGAAGGTTTTTTCTATATGCTCCTTCAAAAGCCAAAACAGGCAAATATGCTAATGTTGGCCCCTTGATGTCCACAAGAAAATTCTGAGCATAGGAAAGAAGGGAATAAGAGTACAGACAAAATAGTAGATTTGTAGCTAAAAGCAAATAAAAAATCAATCTAAGAAGGAACAAAAGACTTGTCAGTTGTAAATAACAAGACTTCCCAATCAACAATTATCTCACATGATCACATCACAAGACTTCCCAATCAACAATTATCTCACATGATCACATCACAAGGAGTAACTCCCACTTCACATTCCTATAAATATAAAAAGACAAGCAGTATACATTCACCCACGCCTCTGTGTTTTCCATTCTTAGAAAAGAAGTTAGAAAGCGAGCTATACATGAATACTACAAGTCAAAAACTGACATCTTGACCGACTTCTATACTAGAGAAAGTTGTAAGAGAATAAGCACAGGCCCTACCCATAAAACGAAAAAACGAGGAAAATTGGACATACAACATAATACATGGGGAGGCGCCTGGATCCTCTCCAGTTACCGCAAATTTTCAGTCGTACTTAGCATGGCTATGATTGGCTGATTTTCTTCTTTTTATTCCCCAAACACCCCTCCTATTTTCCCGTTAAATCCAAGCGTTAGAAATTACAACAGGAATTCTCCTGTTTAGGTAGGAACAGCAGAGGATCTTGACTCCATGGGGAGGAGGCAATGTGCTCCGCCACTTCAATACAAGGGTGTATTAGGCTTCAATCTTTCTTCGGTTTTCTATTAGACTACTCAGCATGGTTTTCACTAGTTCAACTCAATAAGAAACATGAACTTCATAATTTGTTTTTTAAAGTTAGTTTCAGTGTCCATGGATATGAAGTCACCCTTATTATCTATTACCAACAACAACAGAAACTGTTGCCACCACTGCCTCCCACAAGGTTCCTGTCTACTCAAAGTAATGGAAGGTCTGAAGTTTGCAACTTTTCACCAACAAAATGATATAAGATTCCAATTTCAATAAACACTATGGATTAGAAAGAGTGGAAAGTACATTCAGCCACATAAAAGACTGCAACCCCACCTATAAAGTATTTTTGTAAAAATGTATGAAAAGAGAAAAATTGATGAAGCAAATGTTTTCAGCTGAAAGTGCAAGGCTTGGAGAAACAATGCTCAGCCAAGCAAAAAGAATAGATATAGATAACACATATCACTTACATCATTTCTGCACTCCATCACTACGCCAAGGACATGATCCTCCAAGGTAGGTACATACTGCAAGGCAAACAGAGAGAGAATGACCCTCTTCTCAAAAGGGAAGTTTGCAACCAAAACACGTCCAGAAAACTGATATTCATGGTCAGATATGCATATATGCTTATCAAGTACATCAGAAATTACTCACAAAACGCCCATCAACATTTCTATTCCTCCAACCAAAGCAAAGGTGACCAAGATACAAAGAGGAGTAGCAAACAATGAAATCAAAAACTTCTCGATGCTTCGACAGCAAAGGAACCAAACAGACCCTAACATAAATCGATCATGTTTCTGGACATAATAGTACCATAACAATTACACAATAACAACCCTGTCAGAACCTTTTCTACACCCAAAAGAACAAATATGAACCTAAACAATACTTCAGAATCAGAAAAGGGCACATCAGGTCAGCTGTTATCTATGTATACCCTCCAACAGGCTAAATGAGGGTTTTTTAGGGAATGGGTAGAGGCTTAGAGCTGTCTCTTTCATTCCTCTAATTTCTGGCAACTCTCTGTTCGCGGATCAACACAAACAAGCAGCTGATAGCCTCACGCACTTACCCTTTTCTGAGAGCCTTCTACCCAATATTTGTTAGGCTTCTGAAATCTCAACTTGCCAGCTTTAATAACGGAAATCGCATCACCATCCTGCAAGTATAGAAATCCCAAATCAAACCCCATAAGCATATGCATTCATGCATTAATAATCACTAACATATACACTCATGTGCGATTTCTTACAAATGCACTCACTCTAATCAGTCCAAGTAGCTAACATTAACTTAAATCTCGCTCATTCCACCAATTAAATAACCAAAATTACCCTTTGAGAAGGTGAAAGTGGGTATGCCACGACACAATCACATAGCACTTTCCCAAAACAATTAGAAAAAGCGCTACACTAACACGAAGGACTGTTTTAGATTCATTCATTCTTAGGGTACCGCCTCACAAGAAAACTGATTTGTTTCTTGTGTATGTTGCACGGGACTTCTCCAACGGAACAGGAGAATAGTATAGTAAAATTACACTAATCTTGGAGTTTCTAACCCTAAATATGTGTCCGACATGACACGGACACGGCGCCCATGAGAAGTGTCCGTGCAACTACGTCAGTGTGCGTGTGTTCTTCTTTCTTTGTATTTTCTATCTCATTCGTAATACTAGTGCTAGTATAAGAAATGTAGACAGGATACATAATAATCAAAATGGGAACAAAATGATAATCTCCAAAGGCCAATTAAGCTAATGAATTCACAGTCAACAATGCTAATGAATTCACAGTCAACAATGCTAACAAGGCTATACATCAACAATGCTAATGAATTCACAGTCACCCATTTGGACTTTTCCTAGGCACTCTATTCACCCTTCACTAGTTCAGTCTAGTCGGGTTCATCAGTTCCCTTTACATATAGAAATTAGAGTTCAATTCAATTCAGTTCAGTCCAGTTCAATCAGCCCTAGAGATCGAAGATTCTAAGCCTAAGTAGGAAACCCCAAAAGGGTATTAAATATTTCAGCCTAAAAATGAGAAAAATCCAATCTTTTTACAAACCCACTTCCATATTCACAAAAAAAACAAAGGGCAACACATAACACTAAAGCAAATAAGCCCTAAAGCATTAAAATATTGTTTTGAAAGAGAAAAGGGTTGAAGGGTTATTAGTACCTGACGAAGGCCGCCACCAAGCTTGATGGTTTGGTCGGCCATAGTTGACAGGTCCAACACAATATCACCAGGGACCTAAGGAGAGGAGAAAAGACAGACAGACACAAGAGAGTATAAGTATTAGAGAAAATTAAGTAGGGAAAAAGAAAAGAAAAAGAAGGAAACGGCTTTAGAGAGGAGCTTACAACGAATTCATTGATGAGTGACTTTGGCGCTGTTGAAGGTTGCTGTTGCTGTTGCTGCTCATCCATCTTCATATATGTTTGTTTGTATGTATGTTGAGTTTGGGCTTAAAAGAATGTGGGTGCTTTGAGGAGGAGACAGTTTTAGTCAGACAAAAGACGGAAGTGTTTAGAATTAAGAGTGTGTGGGAAGTTGAAAGGGAGAGAGAGCGTAGTCTGCAGGTTTCGAACGTAGCATCTGTGGTTTTCTCATATAAAATTAAGGAATGAAAGGGGGCCTTGTGGATAGTTTGACCTCGCTACTCTCCTGCTTGTCAATTGGACTGGGCTGAGTCATTTTTAACCGAGGGGATTGATCTGAAAGAGGGCTCAGCCCATAGGTCTTAATGGTACCCACATCAAGACAGCAACTTAGGGCAACTTTATCCCTACAACTTTGGTGAGATGTAAGGGAGTTGTAACCAAAGTTGTACTGATAATCTTCTTAAAATTTTGCAAAGTTGTAAGGTGAGGTATTCCTTTGCAACTCTTACATTTAATGCACATGCTTTATCATTGGTTCCATCAATTATTTTATATATTTCCAAATTTTATACCCATCTAAATTTAAAAACAAATAAAATGTTTGGAAAGTTGTATCAAAGTTGTAGGGATAATGTGGGAGTAGAAATAGAGTTGCAAGTGTGGTATATGCTGATGTGGCATGCATAAAAATCTGTATATGGTCGAATCACTGTAACATGTCAATTCGTGTCTAGTTAGTTGAAAACTTGAAATGTACTGTAATCATGTTGCACGGGCACTCCTCCTAGGTGGACACGGAACACGAGAATAAAATTATAAAATTATAGTAGTTTTGGAGTTTCTAACCTCAAATACATGTTTGACACGACACTAACATGGCGTCTGTTTGAAGTGTCCATGCTACCGACTAATCTTAATGGGTATGACGTACGAGCAAAATACAAAAAAAAAGTCATTCTGAAGTCATAACACGAATGAAGTGAGATTAAATCAACAGAATCAATGATCATTTTTTCAAGCTAAAATGTATTAGAATCAATATCACACCAAAAAGAAAATATTAGAATCAATCAAATTTTAATAGAATTCTCAATTGTTAAAAAAAAATGGAACTTAAGTTCACCATCTCAAGTGTGTTATTTTCAACTTTCATTGCTCAACTATATTGTTTTGAGTTGATTAAATGGAACTAAACTTATCTTGAATTCTCAAACCAAAAAAAAAGAGTTGAACTCAAACTTTTGTTCATTTGTTTTAGTTATCACTCAATTTTTTATATATTAAGCATTTAAGTGATTTGGGTTCTTATTAATAACATACAAATGATCGCAAATTAGTATAGCAATTAGAAAATATGACTCCCCGATAATCATTAGTGATGGCCCGTTAAGCCGTTAGTCAATAGTAACCATATTTTATATATGAAACGAGTTCAAATAAACTTTTACGTACGAGTGAGGGCTAAACTGTTTGAAAATAACATAGCCTTGCTGAAGATAACTTCTTGAACAGTCGAACAGAACTTCGTCGACCAACTCCAGCTCACGAAACAGTAAAAACATACCATGGAAGTAACCAATTAGGGTGAAAGATACTCTTCAACTTTTTCACCCTTTAACTTTATCCCTCCCTATCCTTTCAGAACATAATCAATCCTCTAGATTATCACTCCCCAGGAAGTTAGGCTTTGTTTTCAAGATCACACGAGCATCAGTCAAAAGGTCAAGTCTAATATAACCACAACAGCGTTTTGGATATGAATGCAAGTATGCAACATAGGATACAGAATCTGAGGAAACACTATTAGGTCAAGTATGCTAATCATTGAAACAAATACAATAAGAAGAGTTAGTACTAAGTCAGTCCAGCAATACCCAGCTGCCCAACTGTCAATATAATGAGAACAGATAGGCAAGTAGGACCTAATGACAGAGAAATAATACCATCTTAACTTGGTACCCAGATCATATTCTCACAGGATTTCACTGTTCAAATATCCCATCTATCATTTATCCCCACATTTGTCTTTCTTTGCTTTATATTTAGCTCATTGCCAGGCTAGTGACAGCAACATGCCATCAAATCTCTTTCTCCATATAAATCGCTTAGCCCTATCCTTCTACCATACATCAAAGTATCAAACCATAATAGAATATCATTGCTACACACAGTATTCACTCAAGTTATGGGCGTATCTTCTTACGATCAAAAGAAACGAGATGAAGACAAGCCCACAGAGATCAAGGGTACAAATTGCTTGCTTCCATGGCATTTCTTTAACAAATGAAAGACTTATAAGATACAAAAGAACTTACATCTATACAATTCATAAGAGAATCTAACTAGAAAAATACTAATAGAGACCTTTAGACAAATGGAATGATGAGGATCAATGTTTACAAGTACAACCAATCCCAGCCGACAAATTTATTTTAGAACTCCCTTAATAAGAATCTAATCATCACAAATCACTTTTTCTTTATAAATCTTTTGCTTTGGTATAAATAAATCCTATACTTGATGACCCATGATTATAAAATCTTCTTCTTCATACCTCAATACCATCATTCTTTACAGGTTTAGAGTTGGCATCAAAAAGGTGTTCCAATGACCTGGCCTTTCGGCTGCGTTTTTTACCTGCTTCCTTTAGCAGCTCGGACAATCTCCTCTTTTCGTCGTCCACATCAGGATTTGCTGTTCCTAACTTCTCCTCCCTCATTCCAACCACACGCTCCAATATTTCTATAGCATCATCCAACCTGTACATAGTATGAGGAACTATTAGTCACAAGAATAACCATTTTCAGTTTCTAGTAATGCACTCATTTACGGAATTCACTATAATGTTGTTGAAACGTGACTAGCCTGAAACATCATAATCTGAAAGCGGACCATCCAACAACCTTATGCACTTAATTTACAGATAATGACATAATATGTCGAAAAAGCAGTCATTTGGCAAGCAGTCGACTTCTAAGAACTGTTGGTATAATTAACCTAGTTCAAAAAAATGAAAAAAAAATTAACAATCAGAGGAAATGGTATAATACCTGCCAATAGCGTCGTATGTCCCAGCAAGGTTACTATATACACCAAGTGTGTCTGGATGATATGGGCCATATTCCTGCTCGAGAATCACCCTCGCTTCCTCGAACAACTCTGCAGCCTCATTGATGGAGTAACGTTGAACACAAGTGAGCCCCATTTGATTAAGAGCTATACCAAAGAACGCAGACTTCTTCTCGCCACTTGCACGGAGTTTTGTGATACCACTTTTGAACGAATTGTAGGACTCATTGTATTTACCAAGTATATAGTACATAACACCCATCTGAGCTTCGATCCCAGCAATTGTATTTTGTTGTCCAGGAGCATCATTATACAATTTCAATGCCTTTTGGAGCAGCTTGATCGCTTGCTCAAGCTCATTCATTGATTCATAAATAGCAGAGACATCCGTCAGCCCACTAGCAATCTCCTCGGAAGTAATTCCAGGGAGGGGCTTACTGTAAATGCGGAGAGCATTCTCACAGTACGATTTGGACTCCCTAATCTTACCTGTCTTGTTATACAATTCAGCAAGACGGACAAATACCGAAGCAATAGCTGGATGGTTCTCCCCTTTAGATGCCTTGAAATTTGTGAGGGCTTTCTCATAGGCAAAGATAGCCTCATCATAACGAGCAAGAGACAAGTATGTATCACCAATGCTGCAATCAACAGATGCCACCTCTTTATCTTCACCGTTAGCTACCATTGCCATACTTGCTAGGACTAGATGCTCTAGAGCCTTTTCATGGTCACCCTTCATTTCACAAATCAGACCCATTAATCTCCTGTCTGCTGCCTCTTCAAACGACCCTGGTGAACCATTTTCTCTGTGGATATCAAGAGCCATCTCACAAAGCTTCTCAGCCTCACTAAACTGCATTGCTTGCACATGAGCCTCAGCCAAGTACCTACAAGTTTCACCAACCCGAGGATCTTTTTCACCTAGAACTTGTCTTTGTATCTCCAAACCTTTAGTATAGCAAGACATAGAGTTCTCAAGCTGACCAATCAATGCGTAAGTGTCACCAAGTTGCATATTTCCAGAGAACATGGCAAGAGCATGGTCGTCACCATCCTCAACAGAAGGCATATCAATGGAGCGCTGAAGAACAGGAACCGCTTCATTGTACTGCCCAAGGGAGCAGTGCACTGCTGCTACAACATGAAGAGACATGACCAATTCCAAATTAGGTTTCCCCTCTGCACATATTTCAAATGACTTAGCCGCGCGAAGTGCAAAATCAAGAGCTTTGTGGAGGTTATCCCCTGAGGAGATCAAGTCTCTTGCTTGCTTGAGCAAAAAGGGTCCCAAATCAGGGTTATCCAATGCAGCTTCAGCTCCTGAAAGCGGAAATTTCCTCTGCTTCTTTGGAGGAGTTGGTCTCTTCCTTGCAACTTTACCATTTTGTTTCTCCTTCTTCTCAGCACTAGATTTCGTCCCATCCTCAGATTCTGTCTGCAAATTAGAACCCTTATTTCCAGAAGAACCAGACTTAGTAGTACTCCTAGATCGCGACTTAACCACCAGACCGGAATCCTCACCACCAGAACCACCACCATTCACCCTCTCATCAAACTCACCATGAACACCATTCTCCTCCTCCCTAATTTCCTCCTCCATAATCTCCACCTCCCTCGACCCTCCACCAACCAAATGCCTCAACTCCGAATCCATCCGCGACTCATTATCATCAGACAAATAACTTTGCCTTGACGACGGAGACTGATCAGAACTCTGCATCTCACACACATTATCATACAACTGCTCAATTGATGTATCAACAGCACCACCTTCCATAAGAGCCTCATCCTCTTGAATACTCCTAGGACTTTGAGGACTTAAAGTACTCTTAGGTGACCTTAAATTATTCACTGAATTTTCCTTACTTGGTGTCACATTTACTTCTAAACTATCTTCATTTAACCCTTCAACCACAACACCTGGCATCTTTTATCTTTTGCAAATTTAGTAACACAATCTTTAACTACAAATTTCTCCAAATACAAATCCACTATCTGCATTTTCCACATAAAAAGATATTAGCTTTCTCTAACAACGTACAAAAAACAGCTCATTTTCTCATTTTATGACATAACAACATATACATAGATCCAAATAAAACATTAAGACTAAATATGCTAACAATGTACAAAACCCAACAAGAAAAAAAAAAGAACAAATCAAAAAACCAAGTTCAACCCATCAAAGCATAGATCCATACAAATGCAAAGAAACACTAAAGTTTCAATCTTTGTGCAAAATGAGCAAATGGGTAGTCATAAATTTCACCAAACAAAAAAAGTCAAATGCAAAAAATGTGAAAACTAAAGTTGACCCAAGTCAATAAACACAAGAACAATGCTGACAGACAAGATAAATGAAAAAGAAAAAAAGGGAAAAGGGTATGTTAATGTGAGCATACCTTAGAGAAAAAGAAGCATTTGAGTGGTAAATAAGCTATGAATGGGCAAAGAGGAAGTGAGAGAAAGGAATGGGATTTATAGGAAGAATGAATGAATGAATATGAGAAGATATAAATAAAATATATTAAAGGAAATGGAGTGAATATCTAACTGTTTTTATTTTTAGAGGGAGAATAGTAACGGAAAGAGGGAAAACAGAGTGGCAGTGAGAGAGACAGGGGTAGAATGGGAATAGTGGTGGGACAGTGAGGGGTAAAATGGGAATGTTGATAGTAAGGTGGAACGTCAGAGGAAAAGATAGAAGAGGACCTGTGATCCCCCAACCCATAACAATGAAACATAACAACGGCCTTGCAACCGCCGGTCTCTATTCTGTTTGTTTTCCTGTTTTTTCATTATTATCTTTTTTCCTATTTTTGCTGTCTGAAGATATTATCATATTTTAAATTGTTTACTGCATTACTACATTTTGAAGAGAAGTGTTAATTATAATGTAATTTTTCTTAATGGAAGTTTATATTGTAAATATTTAAATCACAAGAGTTTTCAAAAATACAACAACAACAATAATCCCAGTGAATCACATCTCAAATAGGGTATTGAGGGAGTCTGATGTACGCAGCCTTACCCCGATTTGAAAATTGGGAGACTGTTTCCAGAATGACCCACTTAGTACTTGTATGAGAAATCTCCTATAACCTGCAATGAAAAATCGTTAACAACCAGTCAAGCACTGTCCCCATAAAAACCTTTGTACCTGCAATATGAAAATCGTTAGATACCAAATATACCCATAAAAACATGTCCTGCAGTGAAAAATCGTTAGTATCCAATATATACATAAAAATATAAAGTCGCGGAAATACATGTCAATCCCAAAAACGCATGAGTAAACAGCACACAACATGCACCACCTAAACACTAGACTCGACAAATTCTCACTTGCTAACATTACACCCTATCCTAACAGATTTAGCACCCTACCCTAACAGTCTAGTAGCCTAATCCTCATTCTCCAAGAACTCCTATCTAAGGCCATGTCCTCGCTAAGTGATAGGTTAGTCATATCATTTCTAATGCATTCACCCCAACTCTTCTTCGGCATGCCTCTCCTTCTAACCCCACTCACAACCATGTTTCGCACCTACGCAACGGTGCATCCGCGCCTCTCCTCCTAACATGACCAAACCATTGTAACCTGGTCTCTCGCATCTTTTCCACGAATGGAGCCACTCCCAGCTTCGCTCTAACCACTTCGTTTCTAATCCAGTCCAGCCTAATAAGACCGCACATCCAGCGCATAAAATAACTCGCTTAATAATGTTTTACTCTGTATAAAATAAGATCGATTTACAAAATTACTGAAAAAATGAATATAAATGTATACATTTAGCCGATATAGGTCTAATACCCCCATTCAAGGTTGTTATTGTTGTTGTTCTGCTTAGCTAAGCAGCTAGCAATGTAGTCCGTACTCCGTAGTTAGATCGGCTGAACTTATACCATTGAAACTTTATTAGTTTTAACATTTTTATAGCAATTGGAATTGAGTTTTAAGTCATCATAGTAGCTTGATTGACAAACTAAGAGATGATTTATATGTGATTAATCCTACTGTTTTAAATAATAGAGGAAAATGATTAATATATAGACTTAAGCTATGCTTTTTCCAATTTAATGTTGGAGTTTAAGATTTTTTTTAGTTAAGTTTATTTTTTTCCAATTGGTTTCAGTTAATTAAATTATGTTGTTTGTAGTTTAGTTTATTGTTGTTCCACTAATTTCAGCGGGAGCTTTTGACAAAGCTCTATACATTTGATAAATTAAACCACTCACCTTTTGTCAAGATTTAAAGTTGAAACTACATTTCTTTTTGTGGAAGACCCTTGTCTCAAAGTACATTTAGTACGTATATAGATCCATGTGAATTCATATTCCTCCATTTCGGTTGGATTGACCGTACGAGAAATCACCACATGTATATTACCCTCTTGTAGACACGATATTGCATTGGAATTTTGATAGATCGGGGGCCAACAAGGGATGTACTTATTTGTCATATTTTGCTTTCTCTGGACGGTGAAATGGCCTAAATGTATGGGCACATTGTAAGTGATTCCTGAAAGAGATTAGTCACTGACTTAGAATGCAAACATCATATTCCTTTTGTAAAGGATGATGTAACATTGAAACACCCCCCACCTCAAAGTTGTCAAATGTAAGCCATTGATTTCTTCTTTTAAACATGAAATCTTAAGTCTACAAAACTACAATGTTTATACAATTGAGTACAACAATAATGATAATTGATGCATTGCAAAAGCATGCATCTATGCATGATAATCTTTCATGAGTCTCAAGAAATATATGCGTCTTATATCAATAAGACCAAACATCATACTTATATATCTTTATCACGTAACCAGAGAATTGTTGTTCTTTCAGCTAGTACTCCTTACATGTCATGTAAAACAAACGCAAATCTTAATATATTAATATGCTGAAATTATGATGTGCGCTCCTATGCAATCCAGAAACTGAGAGCGCATTTATTTAGACAATGTTGTTGCACATGAAGCAATGGCCTGCCGAATAGTTAGGTCTAAATTATTATGCCACTCGTGCTTCATTATATCATAGGCATATTCGACTAGTATGAGTCCCGGACAGTGGCCTTATTTGTCAATTAGTAGTTAGAAAGAGTAGTTAGTAGGTTGTAGTTGTAAGAGTAGTTTGACTAGTCAAAGTTGCTAATGAACTTGTTTGGTGAAGAGCATTTGTGTGGGCCTAAACTACTCTTGGTGAAATGTTGTTGGCAACAGCATTTGGAACAAATTACACTACAAAACTACTAATTGCTAACATTAAATATATCAAACAACTACACCTGCTAACTACTAACTGCTCCTGCTAACTAGCAACTGCTCCTGCTCCTGCTAACTAATAACTGATAACTACTAACTGCTAACTCCCAAACAAGGCCAGTAGAGAGCACCGAGTGCCAGGGAAGACCAGAAGAAAGGGAGATATACTAAAAGCATGGGGCAGACTAGGACCACAATATTGCAAAATTAGACACTATTATTAACATTTTCTTTTTTATTTGTTTATTTTATACTCATGTCTTATAATCTACGCCCTGGCAATTATCTGGCAATAGATATTGTCAACTGTAGTTGATGTAGGGATTTGGTCCAATAGGATAGAGATACTCAAATGTGGGTACTCTTAACCTATTTCTTGCACCGCATCTTCAAGTGTCATTATTTAACAAACTTGTCTGAATTTGTAATGTTGTTGTTCTGGTTTTATCAGCTGATTGGCTGCTTAAGGGTTTTGCTTTGTGATTCCATGAGAAGGAACGTGACTACGACAAATGTTAATTACCCGCACAAATGTTAATTACGAATACATAACACCTCATCCACAGTCAAAAACTAGTAGCACTCCTTAGATAATCTCCTGAAAACTAAAAACAAGGATCCTATGCACGGGGTGCAGTTGCTGCTCCTCTTTATTATGCTTTTAAGTTATATATACTGTATTAGTCTTTGGATTTCACCAATCTATTCACTTAGGCACGTTGCTCAAGCCTCCAATTGGAGCCTCTGATCCCCACTTCGCTTCCCGCTGGATTGTACATTTTGTACTTATGATTAACAGTTTACCACTTACCACAGGAAGATAAAAGAGAGTTCATTACCAGTGACCATCTACTTTTTATTTTTTGAGGATATCTACTTTTTCACTTAAGAGTAAAGGATTGGTGTGGAATACTAATTGAACTATTGTCATCTTAACGGACGACAAATTATTCAATCATTAAACTTTTGCAATGCTATCATCATGAATGACTACTCCTATTTTTTCATCCAAATATTTGTTGATTCTTCGTTCTAGTTCTATGCTGTAGTTGTAAATATACCAAAATATATAATTCTGTTTGGTCTTTATTTATTTCTGTGTTTATATTTTGTCTTGGCCTTATCAAGTCAATTACTATTTGACTATGATCTCTTGATGAATCATAATACTCCAATTGATCCGTCTGTTATTTCAGGTTACTCCAGCTCATTGATCACCATTCTGACGAGCTCCCTTTTTAAAATAAATTTTTTCAGCTCCTTTCTATTACATGACATTCAATCCAATTTGTCTCTCTTTTAATTTGCTTCCTAGCTAGTCAATTGATTCCCTTTTCTTGATAAGTGTCTCGCACTAATGTCTCGCATTCAATCTAATGTAATTAACACAAATGTTTCATACAGTACATCTGAAAAGTATTACTATGTTTGAACCGATAAGACAGATGATGATGAAAATAGAGTTGGCTACTTGGCTGATTTCGAAAAAATTGGAGTAGTCTACTAGGCCACTAAGAGAGCGAAAATTTTGATTACAGGAATACAATTCACATATTTTGGAGTAGAAATTAAGAGAGCAAAAATAGTATAAAAATATTGACGGCTGTGGGATTTGAACCCACGCCCTTTCGGACCAAAGCCTAAATCTGGCGCCTTAGACCACTCGGCCAAACCGTCACTTGATGAGTAATCACAGTTCTCAAACGTAGTTATACACTTATTACTAGCCGTGTTTCTTTTGTTTTAAATGATTTGCACATTGTGAGCCTTAACGCAGACCTTCTTTTCTTCTGTATGTATGAAAAAGTGTTAATGTGCGTATCAGCGCAGTGTGACTATGATAATGCAAAAATCATATGAAGGAAGGCGTGTATCAAGGATGGCATAATTTATCATACCCAAAGTTCATCAATTGAGTACAAATTAAGAAGCAACTTAATTTATTGAGCAAACTGTGAACCAGAAAGAGTTCTAAATCATTAAAAACATCAAGCTCATCAAATAACATACACGTGATCATCAAAAGAATTGTAAAACACGTTCTTTACAACACTAAACAACTCTACTGCTTTACTAGGCTCTTGACTATACACTCCATGGTAATAACCAATTTCGTAATGAGCTACCACATCCACCCCTTCTTCCACCAACCTATTTACCACCTCCACTTCTCGATCGAAAAGCGGGTCTCCGTCACAAGCCGAAACTAAAACCCGCCACCCGAGCTCTCGGATTTTCTCAACCTCACTAGCCAACCCGCCACCGGCTAGGGGGTCACAATAGATGTGTCCCCTATCCGCCCCTATAGGAAGTGACAAGTTCCAAAATAGATCACTTACTACCAAGGGCAAAACCGTATCTTCAACCAACCTTAACTCGGACCCGGTTCTTTCCAACCCGCCAAAAAATGGCTGGACCAAGACCAAACCTTTTATAACCAACGGCTTAAGTTCATTGACCAACACTCTAAATCCAACATTGTACATTATGTTCCCCCCTGCACTCTCCCCCATGAGAACACACTGTAACATCCCCATATTTATTCACCCACTCATCTTTTCCCTCTTTGACCCAATAAAGTGCTTCCAAAACGTCCTCGTACGCAGCGGGAAGGCGATCCTCAGGGGCAGACCGGTAATTGACCGAGACAACTAGCGCATTTAAATGAAACGCTGCGTTTGAGCAAAAAACATCAAATTTTGGCGTGCCAGCACTTAGAATGACAAAACCACCCCCATGACCAAAAATTACAATAGGGAGTTTTTGTACTGATGATGCTACAACTTCCTTTGGTAAGTAAAGCCTGACCCATGTGTCTTTTTGCGAGTTTAGAGGGGCATCTTTGGAAATAGCTAGTGGAAAAGAAGAATTTGGTGGGACTGTAGGGAAGAATTCTTTTGGACGTGTGACTGTGCCATCTGGGTTTGGGATTATGTGTATATAGGCATATGGGTCGATTGTTTTGGGTGTTCCTTCATGCATGATTTGAGCTTGGAGAGATAGTGGAATCGTGATCATTAACAGGAGCTGGAAAAAGATTAGTGTGTGTACTGACAGTGTATGGTTAATGGGTTGCATTTTGCCTGGTGTTTTGGTGAAGTGTTATGGAATGAATCAATTGATCATATGGCAAAGCCAAGAAGTCAACTTTGTACTAGATCACTAGCTCATAATCGTTTGTTATTTAGACCTCTAGCAAAACAAAATACGAGTATATAAAATAGTGCATGTTGTGCATCTGGCTTATAAAACTTTGTATACAATATTACAATGCAGCTCGTATACTCGTATACAATGATTGTAATTTGTATTTGTCACTCTAATTTAAAGATGCACGTCATGCAACATAGTAGGCTCAAAAGTAAACAATTAGTTAGCACATGGCACAAATCTGTAAAACAGTAAACATGATAGGATCATTTGATTGCTATTATAACAATGCTTATATTGTGGATTTCGATTAAATATAGCATAATGTAAATAATGTATACATGACCCATAAAAGTCCCTAATGTTGGTTCAAATGCACCCATTGATATAACATGAATCAACTCTAGTTTACAAGTGAATGGAGAAATTTTACACCAATGTGATCAATCAGTGAAGATTGAAGACACACTTCATGAGATCAAACACAATTTTAGCTTTACTAGGCTGCGAACAAATGCTCCATGCTGATCACCTTGTGTAACCTCAAAAATTACATTCACCTTCTCATCTTGCAACATTTGAACAAATGCCATTTGTCGGTCGATGATCGGGTCCAAATCTGAACCCATAACAATAACCGGCCAGTCGAGCCTTCGGATTTGTTGCTGCTCGGCCGTGGACCGGCCAGGGGTAGAAGGGTCACAAAACATGTGACTCCTATCAGTACCAATAGGTAAAGACAAGTTCCATAGGAGATCAGTAAACACCAAAGGCAATTTCGTATCATTAAACAACTTTAACTCGGACTCGGTTCTTTCTGAACCGCCAAAAAACGGTTGGACCAGGACCAAACCGTTTATGGTCAACGGTTCAAGGTACTTGATCAATGTTGTAGCTTTTAAACCAACATTGTACACTATGTTTGCACCTGAACTTGTACCCATGAGAACTAGCCTAGTAACGTCTCCATATTTTGCCACCCATTCATCACACCCTTCCTTGATCCAATACAATGCCTCCAAAACGTCGTCGTAGGCAGCGGGGAGGCGGTGCTCGGGGGCATTACGGTAATTTACTGACACTACAAGTGCATTAAGTTGATAAGATGCATTTGAGCACAATGCATTATAATTTGGGCTGTTTGCACTTAAAACAACAAAACCACCCCCATGAGCAAATACCACAATAGGGAGCTTATTGTTACTATTGAAGTTGTATTGGGCCGGGAGGTAAATCCGGACCCAAGTATCTTTTCCTTGATTAAGAGGGGCATCTTTGGAAATTACCAAGTTGGAAGAAATATTTGGAGGGACAGTAGGAAAGTTTTGTGGTGGACGAGTGATAGTGCCATTTGGGTTTAGGATTATGCCTAGCTTAGCATATGGGTCAATGTTTGTGGTGTTTTGTTGGGCTTGGACAGAGAGTGGAGTGCTGGTGATCACCAATATGATTAGGGAGCTAAGAAGAGCTTTCATTGTTTGGTGCTACTTTTAGGACGTCTTAGATTTGTAAGATGAGCTCATGGAATTTCAGCATTTATAAGATGTTTAAGGTCAATGACAAGTAATAATTAAGTAATGACTGCACTTAGAGTTAGATCCAGTGACATAGAAACATGATCATATGCTTTTCAGAGCACATGTTGCATTTAAGTATCAATTAAGAAAGGATGGATGTACAAGATATGGAAAATTTTCTGATGGATGGATGGGTCTTGTGCCATCTGGGTTCGGGATTATCCGTAACTTAGCATATGGGTCAGTGATTGCAGTGTGTTGTTGGGCTTGGGCAGAAGTGTAGTGGAGATTTCAAGTATCAGTATTCACAAGTTCACAACTTTACAAGGGAGCTTAGAAGAGCTTAGAATGTACAATATGCTTATAGCCTTAAAGGGTTCACTATTTGTGTATCAATTCTAGATCCAACTCAATGACATGTGACAATGTGAGCATGATCATCGAATTGGCACCTGGAATATTATTGAAGTATCAGTAATAAGAGAAGTAAAGATCAAAATTGAGATAGAATCTTGCAGGTCGACAAAAGAAATTTGATTTAATTCCATCATAAAAGATTTAAAGGCCAGCTGTACGCATAATCTCCCAAATTGAAGGATGCGATCCAATGGTTAGTTTGTGAATCCTCTTTTTAAAGATTTAAAGGCCAGCTGTACGCATAGTTCTTGAAGCTTTGGATTTTCCGGGGTATTATGGGCCTAATGGTTAGTTTGTGAATCCTCTTTTTAAGCTAGTTAATAGGTAGTCGTCCAAATTGGCAAACTCATTTTCAAACCAACCATAAGGTCTGACGATCAACATTTCAATTTACCGTTTTAATCATAATGGTAGAAGCTTAAATCAAGGTGCCAAGTAATTGAATTGCATTACCTTTTACATGCTTCATCTCTAGATAGATTGACTAGAAGGCCAACTTACTTTTTCTTGGCCCTAAATCATCAAAATAGGCAAATAGCTAAGCTGATACTGTTTAGTGTCTAATGGCGACATGATACACTACATTCATGATGATCCAATACAATACTTTACAGTTAGGCATCATGCACTTATCAATTGAATTTCCATAGATATGCTTAATCCCTGAAGAAAGCAGGCTTACGAGCAGCAATACACTTCGGTAAGCACAGCGCTAGTTTCTTGTGTTGAGAAGGTTTGAATGACGAAAAGAATTCTGGATCCTGATAATAGGAGTCCATGTAGCACTCTAAAACAGCCACGATATCGTCAAAATGAGGTCTTTTATCTGGGTTGCTCGACCAGCACCGGTTGATGAGACGACTAAGTGCTTCTGGACAATCAGTCGGCAGTGGAGGCCTTGCATTCTGCGCATTTCAAACAAGCTTACATAAGATTATGAGTCTTGATAGATAACTCTAACATTACAGTAAATCAGAATTAGTTCTTCTGCAAATATGCAATGCAGTAAGATGAATGTAGGTGTTAACAGGTCCAAACATATCTAGCTACTGAGAATGAATGAAGAAATAGAAAAAAAACTGGATAAAAAGAGGTACTAACACTGCAATCACTGTAAGCATACTTCTAAATTGCAGGCAACTCTCAAGAAGTCAAATGAGTTAATCAAACATTCAAAAGATCACAGCGAGCCAGAAATGACAGGTAACATAACCAAAAAAATTCCTTATGTGGCAGTACTAAAGATTTCCAGGCTGAGAAAATAAAATGAGAACATGCATGAGTAACTTTCACTTATGAGTTATGACCCAGAACTGAAGTGTTCCGGTCCCCCCCTGAGGAATGGCTAGCCTGGAAGTGAGAGCCAAGTTTTCGAATGATTGTCTGTACACGTGAAGCCAGGCAAAGCATTTCAATTCAAGAGCACACTGTGATATTTCTACATCTCAATTAATTTACTGGCGCATAAAGGAAGATATCACAGATCAGGGGAAATGAGGTATTTGTTTTATATATCAACAACAAGTGATCGTCCGGCACACCTGGTATATTCTATCAACTTGCAGAGTGGGCTTAAGAATGGGCATAAATCTAACAAAAGAGTGCCGGAACCAAGTTGGACGGACCAGGATTAGAAACAAATTGTCAGCTAATAAAGTAACCCATTATTCAAAGTACAAGTTCCAGGACATCTACGAATCAATCTACAATCTAACATCAAATCAGTAAAAGGTTGAGGTCTAACTGATATAGAATTGCCTCAAATCACAAACCAAAAGTATGTCTCAAGTAGCTTCTTCTAGTATTAGCTTTCTGTAGTTCCTTTTTTTGACAGGCCGATTGAAAGAACAAAGATATGAAGGACGCAACATAACTCCAAGAAATGCAAAATGATAAGACATGTAAAACTCGCTTCTGTAAAAATAGTAAAGTTAGGAAACCAGCAAGAGGGTAAAGAGTTGCAAAAGTTTGAGTTCTCCCAAGAGTTGATACCTTTTGGCAAACTGCAAACGCAGCCTGTTCTGGAGTCATGTTGTCAAAAGGAACTAATGCAGTCAAGATCTCCCACAAAACAATGCCAAAACTGTAAACGTCGACCTTCTTTGTATGGTGTTTTTCTCTGATCATTTCTGGAGCCATCCAACGGTAAGTGCCGGTGAATCCTTTTGCACTTCCACATTGAGACTCCCAGCAAGAGATACCAAAATCAGCTACCTTGACACACATATCTTCCCCCAGAAGAAGATTTTCAGATTTCAAATCTCTGTGAAGTATACCCTGGGAATGGAGATATTGCATTCCGCGTGCAATGTCCACAGCCAACTTCAGAACCAGATCAAGTGGGAGGGAATGCGGCTCCTGTTGATGGAGGAATTTTCTCAGGGAGCCTCCAGACATGTACTCCGTGATGATGCAAAACACTGGCGGTTTCTTACAAGCAGCAAAAAACTACACGTCGAATAAACAACATTTGGGGTCAAACAACAGTCAAGAATCACCTATCAATAAGTTAAGCTGCAAGTAGTCAAATAAGTGCATCAGGAATTCCACGATACATCAATTCATGATAGGATTTTCTGGCATCATCTGAACCATCATAAGTTTAAAAAACAGAAGAATTGTGCTCATTGGAGGTTGGAGGTTGGAACTTGGAACCCTACACTTTTTTTTGTTATAAAGGTGAACGATACATCACTTCAGTTATTAACTATGTATAGGTTACATGAGTGATGGTAGCCTCGATAATGCCCTAATCTTGTTCTACTCCAAAGCCTTGGTCAAAAATCTATTTAGGTTTAGGGTCGGCTAGCAGGGACCAAATGGGACACGCACTCACACAATTCCCAAAATCGGTCCACGTCAAGCAAATTTGAGTACTAGGTTTGATGTGTTGGCTTTCACTGGCCTACCGTGCAACTCTCCCCCTTTATCCGGTCTCTCAGGTGGATGAATATATCTACAAACAAAAGTTCACAACCCTCTCAGGCAGAGTTAATGATGCCCTATTGTTTCCATAAAACACAGAACGACTACTGATATTTATTGAGGTAGCCATTCTTTCTTTCTTTTTTTGTTCTTTTTGGCAGCAATCCTGGACATTCTAACGGTATGTTCGTTGTAAAATCAGATCCTACACGGTTGTGATTCGGAAGACACATTTTCAGTATCTTCATAAATGCATACCAAGGTGCTGAATCTTGAAGTTACTTCTAAATAAGATATCATCTCTAGGCCATCTGACCCGATGTTATCCAAGAAGAACTCAAACTGCTATTGCGATCCTGTTATTGCACAACCGTGATTCTGGACTTGTACGTAGGCTGGTGAAGTCAACGCATCCATGACAGGAAATATCAGAGTAGAAAGAAATCTTCGATGACAACCTAATTATCGTACGATTGCACAAGCTATCACACCACTAATTAATTACCTAAAAATCTAGCAGAATAGTGAATAAGATTTATAAATGCTTAAACAAATGATTGACAGGATTACACCTATATCTGAAATTAAGATGAATCATCCTTATCAGATATTTAGCAAAGTAGTAATAGTATATTAGAGCCATAACACAAAGCCAAGTAAGACTTAAGAGGCAATGGTTCAGTTAAACTATATTATACTGACGTGAAAAGAGATCAGAGGAATCAACAGGGCACAGCTGGGATTTAAATAGAGAACGCGTCTCTTAGTATATACTTTCTAAATGCTTGTGGAGGAAACACCATCCATAATTATTAAGGAATCTTGTCAAAACAGTACATAAACAAAGCGCTACATATATGGACGTACATAGAAACATCAGAATCTTTCATAATCCATTTTAATTTAAGGGGTCTGCCAGGCATAAAGAAAGAAAAAGAACCCTCTTGTTGTATCAATTCCCATTCATTTGGCAATCGGATGCCCTTGAGGGGATGTCCTATAGGCCGTTCAAAGACAACTAACTAGCAAGTGCTACGCCGAATCTCTTATCATCTACATGTCCGCACCATCACCTTTCAAGAGAATGTCAACAAGTAATGATAGTTGTCCCTAATCATACAACATTAGTCTTGGGTGAAGATAGACTTCTATTCATTCAATCACCCTTTGTCACTATGGGGTTTCCCCTCAACAACCAAATCATTCATAATCTCAATACTAATCACATCATATCATCAGCTCCTAACTTACAAAATCAACGCTGCATTCATCCACCAGCTGGGGTAGGTCCGCTAGACGGATTCTCCAATATCCAAAATTGCAATGTTCACGGCACATTCTATTGCCATTGTTTGCAAAACAACACTCCAACATACAGTACTAATGGGTCATAACTTGGGTCCCATAGGTAGGAAAGGAAGACAAAAATTATCACATATGAGGAAGGTCATAACCTTGCAGGTCTTATGTCTTCTACACATCTAAACAAAGTTCACTTAGACGTACCACATTATCATGCACCTAAACTAACCATGTGTACAACACTCACGGACTAGTTTCACGTACTTGATGCCAAAAAAGTGAGAAACCACATTTCATAGGGTGTTTGTATATGCAAATTCAACTAATTCCTTACCTTCACCTATATGTACACACAATTAAGTAGTAGAAAATTGAAAATCATATCATTTTCTTGGATATAAATTGAAAATTTGAAGGTTAGCATAATCAAGAAAAACGATTTAGAAGTTCTTGAACAAAAAAGTTACCAACTTGATCAGTTGTTTCAACATCAACGAAAAACCTCCAATTCTAAGGTAGACCGATATAATCTTACACCTGGTGTACCAAAGACTTGTTGACGAAAAACATAATAACTTCAATTCGTCTCTAAAAATCTCTAGCCAAGTTGGTAAGTACAACCGTCTAAGGAGGTAAAGGTGTACACAGACTTACCCCTAATTGTCACAAACTCACAACTCATAACTAACGCACACATGATCTGTAGGAGTGTAGGACTGGAACACTAAATTCACCATCATCAACAAAAAAAGTGTATGTGATCGCATCAATTGCAAATGAAGATGTATGCAAACCACTTCAACACATCAACATAAAATCACAAACAAAACAGCAAAAAAGTACACAAAACCAGACTTACAGTGATGATATTAGGATGACACAACCGGAACAAAAGCGCAACCTCAGAAGTAAACTCTCCTTCCAACTTAGTAGCTAACTCAGCGTCTTCTTCAGGTTGACTAACAAGCTTAATAGCAACTTGTTTTTGCTTATACATCCCTTTGTAAATCCTGCTATGTCTCCCACTCGCAAATTTGTTACCAATGAATAACTGTGACATGTCAGCGCTCCATTGTTGCTCCCCCTCTCCCTTTATCTCTCCTCCATTCGAAACTAAATACTTCGACCATGATACTGCCCTTTTGTACTCTCCTAGTGACAGCTTTCTCGTAAGCTTCTTTGAGTATTTGCTTTTCATGCTGCTGCGATTTGTGTAACACTGGCCATTATCATTTGATGGGTTGTTGTTGTTATTGTTTGCATGATTTGGGCTGATGTTAGTTTGCTTAAACCAATGGAAATTCTTCATTGATCGTCGAAAAAACGAAGAAAGATCAAATTTTTAATGTGTTTTGAGACAAATATGATATGGGTATTGATCAAAAAGAATAAGAATAATTCTACATTTTATGATTGTGGTTGCATGTTTTAGCTAAGTGATTTTCATAAATGGGAAGAAATGATATTTATGATCACACACCAACCTATAGTTCAATTGTATGTAGACTATAGGTTAAGGTTATTTATAGTCACGTTCAGATGTACGCAGCCTTCCCTCTTCGCGCTCGCGAAAGTGCAAAGACAAGTTTTTTAAAGAAAAGGCACTGAATTGTAGCACAAAAAGACGAGGGGTGATGAAAGGAAGAGCTGCGTAGGGTTTTAAGGAGAGAGAATGGAGTGGAATGACGGTTGAGGTGTGTATGCAAAAGGGTGGTAAATGAGAGGGAAGAAGGGAGAAGAAGAGGAAGAGTTGGGTGACTGGCAATGATAACGTGCCAAGATCCTTAACTGGGGAGACACATTGGGTTGCCCTTTGTAGTTAGGACTCTTTTCTTTTGGTATTCCCTTTATGACCCTGCAAGTGTACGTGTAAGGACAGTGTTGCCACGGTATGTACGTTTTTGTTTTGGGGTTCTGACTTAACTGCCCTCTCTTCTTGTTCTTGCAGCCTTTTGTGTGTCAGAGTGACTGAGTGAGTGACTTGAAGTGTCTAGAGGGTACGGTACTCTCTACATACAGCTCAACTCTCTTTAATTTGATCTCTCTCCATGTTCTGGTTGAAATCAGCAAAGTTAGGGTGTGTTTTGGTCGGTTGAAATAATATGAACTGAAACTGAACTGAACTGAAAAAAACTGAACTGAACTAAAAAAACTGAAAGATGCTGAACTGAACTGAAAAAAACTGAAGGCAGTTATAATTATAACTAAAAATTAACTGAACTGAACTGAAAAAAACTGAAAGATGCTGAACTGAACTGAAAAAAACTGAAATTTGCTGAACTGAACTGAAAAAAACTAAACTGTAATACTATCGACGAACAAAACACAGCCTTAATTCAATTTCGGTACATTTTGCATAGGGTTTAAACTTTCATCCAATCAATTCGGCTCTGTTTGTTAAGTATTGGACACATTTTTAAATCTGTTTGTATCTAAACTAACTTTGGAACTCAAAGAGAAAAAAAAAACTAACTTTGAAGTTATATTCAACACTAGCTAGTTAGAACTGGCATGCTTCTTGGAGCTGAACTTATTAAAATTAACTGGAAAATTAAACATTTTGTTTAATCGTTTTGACACTCAATCAATTTACGCAATACAATTATCAAAACCTTATAGTATTGTACGTTTATTAGATTATATGGTGAGACATTTCTAATGGTATACTAATAACTACGAATGTATATTAGAATCAAAACTTCTTATGTTCGCAAGTTACGAGGTGAAATGTGAAAAACTAAACTGAACTAAATTTTTGAAATGAACTGAACTTAAGTTGTAAACAAACCCCCAACCAAATGAGAAGGATAAATTCTATAAGAAATTATCATCTTTCGAATAGCATAGATAAAAAACTCGATCATGCAAAATAAAGTCATTATGTGATGATTAAGCCAACACGTACATTAGACGATTATAGTGCAAATCACAAGTGTTTAGCACTATACTACACCTTTGATTAACCTACATTTGATGCATACGTACGCGCACAACTATTCATTCTTGGCTCTTGAGCCTTGAAGGAGCTAGGTGAGAAGTTCCAGGGACAAATGGGTCATATTACGAGGGGCAATAAAGGAATAAAAAAGAGTACGTAAGTTACAGAAAACTTTGAGAGGGGGATAACAAAAACGAGGGGTAGGTGGGACCAAGGTAACCCAGGGGGGCAACAAAAATGAAGTATCCGTGGGGCTGTCGGACAGAGCCGTATAGTCATTCCGTATACGGTCACGCAGTACTCCACTCTCTTTCCTCTCTTCTCGTCTTTTAATGTTCTGCTGCCACTGCCTGCTACAGTAGTACTTACTGTACGTAGTACTTTTTTTCCCAATGATTTTTTGTTTTCTTTTCGCAATATAGAACAGAACTTATAGAAAATGAAAGGTAATTAAAGTCACATTGTTGTGATAAACCCACACTCATAACGTCAACGCGTGTATTTACTTGCTTGATCAGTCAGCGGCCTGTTGTCAAATTGCAGAATTTAAAGGGTCACTTAACCCTATGCGTCTAGAGTTTATTCTTGCCATGCTTTTGTGGATCTAAAGATGAAGCACTTTCCTTGGCAAATTACACCAAAGTCCAAACACAAACCTAAATATTCTTATGTTTCTTGATAGAATAAATCTTCATGATAATTTTTGTGTGCAAAATGTACTACTCTTTAAACACAATGTAATTTGCATTTTATAATTTAAGAGGGTGTTTGATTGGTTAAAAAGAAAAACATTTAAAATGTAACGATGTTGCGTAAGAAGAAGCAAATTTCAGTGGATACCGTTACTGTCGGGAACATATACTGGGATACCGTTATTTTATCCCGTAGTATTTTATCCAGTAAAAATTCATCTCTCAAATCTCACTTTCTTTGTCTCTTTATTAGTTTGCATACCATTATTATCGGGAACATATGCTGAATACCGTTACTTTATTCTCGTAGTATTTTATCCCGTAGAAAATTCATCTCTCAAATCTCACTTTCTTTGTCTCTTTATCATTCACCAAGACATCGTACCCAGTCGACCCTTATCAGCGTTATCTATTCTACTATCATTAAATCAATGTTCGAAACTTGAGCTTTCACCTCTTTTCCCTTTATATCTCCGCCAACCATACTCTACCCTACTACCTCATAAACCACCAATATTTCTCACTCCTCTCCGCAATCTACGTGTTGATGACCACCATATACGCCTCCTCTAATGATCATTGCTCATTCATTCTTCAAGGCCAACTTTCTCTCTACTAACGTACTTTCCTTATTTGGACAATTTACTGATCTCTTGATTTCCTTAACCAAAATAGTGCATATTTGTGATTCAAAAATAATGAGCAGATTCTATAACTTATGGCCAACTTTCTCTCTCCTAATGTACTTTTTCTTATTTGGTGAATTTGCCCGGAAAGACTTAAGTTCAACTTTTTTGATAGTGTGGAGATTCAAAAAATAACTATTAATTTATTAGTTAGCCTATAAAAGTATAGTTATGGTTTCGCCCTTACCATTTGGTGTATATAACCTCTCACTATATACAAGAGAGGATACCGGAGCCTACTCAATACTACCTAGCTATCTCTCACTTCATTAAACAAGTTGAGTGTAGTAATAGTTAAACCCAGAGATAGAGACGATGTGGAGACGTCAATACTTACATATACTCGTCGTAAGTGTACATCAAAAAAAAAAAAATTCAAAAAGTTCCTTTAAAAAAAATCCCCCGTCTTCTTTTCAAATTAAAGGGTGAGCCATGGTTATTTTAAAGGTGTAAAGTTACACACTAGTTGTAATACCCCGATATTTCACCTCCATTATCTATTTAACTCCATTAAGTTATCAAACCCAAATCCCCAAGTTATCTGTGAGAACCAAATCAATTGGGCTTAGTTCTCGTCGCTAGT
>ONZK01001985.1:54645-67373 GCA_900322385.1 Pharnaceum exiguum | reverse complement strand
AAGTTGTTCTCTTAAATAGGAGATACGGCGGTAACGTGCCCAGTTAGGCTAAGTAAGCTTCCGCTAATGCACTATATGTGTTACGTTTTGGGTGTACAATTTTGGGACGTTACACTAGTGTACCATTTTTTTTAAAAAAAATATTTAACTGCATCAATATGTATTTTTATTATATAAAACTATGGACTAAGTCAATTAATTTAATCTATTTTTTTTTTAAATGGACCGCTTTTTTTAAAAACTTGTATGTCACTAATCAAAGTGACATCCAATTCACAACGAGTTGCACGATCATTAGGGGCTTTAGGCATGCAGTAGCAGTAATTAATTAAGTGGATTATGCGTTCATCCACCACTTTCTGACTTAAACTAAACTAAGAAGCACTTGAAAAATAGTGGAATGAGTTCAAGACTTCAAGTGGAAAGCGCTACCAACTACAACTCATAGCAAATATCGTTATTAAACACAATTTGCAAATTAAAATAGCAAAAAATTATAATGAACTGCTTGTACATTTTATTTTTACCTTGTTCCTATCTATCCTGTATATAAACCTATGCATGCAAGCCTCTATATATATACTGAGTACAAATAGTAGGAGGTTAATTTAAAAAAGTGGAACATATCTTTCGATTGTCTTCATAAGTTTTATTAGGTAGTGTACAATTTATAGTTTCTTTTTAATGGATGATCTTTCATTCATTTTATGCTTTTTGACCCGAATGATTTGAGTTTTAATATGCAAATGTCTGAAAAATTTTATGTAAGAATGGAAAAGAATGGGCGTTGTTACGTCCCCAAATAGCCACATAGGTATATTAGGTAGAGTCCTATTGCCAAATTGGTATTTTAATATAAAAAATGTGACCAAATAGGTATAAAAGTAACTTTCCATACCAACTAAATTATTTTACGACCAGTTTTGGCCGGAAAAGCGGTTCACACATTAAAAACATTAATTTTATTTATTTCTTTTTTAGTTTCCTTTCAAGGAGTCAAAGAATAACCATTTTTCAAGTTCCCTTGGTTTGACTTTTCAATTATGGCAAATTCCCTGATTTTCTTTTGTTAGACAAGGAGAAATAGTGTGATTAATGAGGAAGAACAGTGTGTGTTAAATTATTCCTGAGCTAGGGGTTGGATGGGTTTAGGAGAGCTTGTGGTATTGAGTATCGAGTGGTGCTGAAACCTGTGACATCAGGGTTAATACGAAGGATTCTGGTGGTTGGGATTGGGTGATATATATACTCGCAAGTGGAGTAGGACCATAAAAAAAGGGTTAAACGGGTTGTGTAATGGAGGAGGGGTCTGTGTTATTCAGTCGCGGCTTGTAGATAGCTACAGTTGCGCTGGTTGCACTATATAGGGGTTAGACGTGGTTGTGGGCCTTAGATGGGCGGTGTTTAATGTTGAAAATGACATGGGAAGAGGAATATTAAAGAAGAAAACGAGGAGCGAGAATGATCAAGGTCGCCATTTTAGAAGATGAATGAATTAAGATTGTGGTGGACTAGGTCTGTTAGAGGATAATTAAAATGGTAGTGATCTTGGTGAAGGATTAGTATTTGTTTTTGTCAAACTAAGGAAAAGTAGGCTAGAGGATTAGAAAGATTAAAGAAATGGAAAGTGAAAAAGAACCCATAAAGAAATAGGGAAAGATCGGAAAATGGGAAATAGAAAAAGGAAAAAAAACAATATTTAAATGTGCAAATCACTTTTTCGAGAAAAATTAATCTTTAAAGGGTTTAGTTGGTACCGAAATTTACTTTAAAATACCAATTAGCAATACACTCTTACTAAATACGGGGTATATAAGTTTGGCGATTCGGGCATGCTATAATTCTTGAATTTTATAAACCTAGCTAGTCTCACCTTCGGTAAAATGATGCGAGTGAGGCAGAGCTGGATCTTCTTCAATAACCTGAGTTTCTAGTAGGAGAGAGATAGAAAGGGGAGGTGATTATTTGCGCTTTTTTTAATTTTTTTTTCTAAATGGGAAAATCACACACAAATGTAATATTGGAGATACAAGTAATGGAGGAGATCTTAAAATGAGAGTATATCCTTTTTATTTTTTGGGGTGTGGAAAGAGCGTGGGGCTTAACAAAGATCATTCCAAGGACTACAAACTTGAGATTGGTGCGCATGCACACTGATGGAGCGTAGCATGTAGGCAGAAGAGAGAGGGATTAACGTAAACCTAACACTTCCGTACTGTAAAGGACATTTAGCATCTAAGCCACAGGCATGGAAGAAAGTACCACCAAAGGTTCTCAATATTTTATCATTACTGGAAATAATTAATTCATACGCTTAAGTAACCTTTGCAGTAGATTTCAGTAATTAATTTCTGAGATTTGGATCATCTCCCTGTCCTATTTGAAATCAAAGTCGTACAAGATGTACAATCACAATGAGACACCCACCTGCTGGCATTTTGTAATGTATAACCTTCACAATCATTTATGCTTGGTGAAGTGGAACATGTGAATTACCAATATGATGTGGAAAACATCGATCCGTACCCGAGCGATAATTAAATGTGTACCATATATTAATGTGATTTAGCGGGTTGGAGTTTGTACATAGAAAATTAAGTTATGATATTCTGATCTGATCATATTGTGGATTTCTTATATGTAAGTGATACATCATATATACGTACGTATCAAAAGTTGGTGTTCAAGTCATCTTCCAAAACACCAAGTTCAGCGGGTAGACAACTACGGAATTACGATTTCACATACCGGAGGTTCACAACTTTACATATATATGCATGATCTCGTCCGTTCAAATTACCTCTAAGAGCAAGTCTTCTAAAATTTTCATTTACTATGCACAAAAGTAAAATTAAATAGCGATGTACATGTACTGTACTTAGATTTTACATTTTACATAAAATTATCGAGGGAAACTTCTAGTTGTACTTTCATACGATATATCCGTACAGCAACATACATGAAGACGTGATAAACAATAGTACGCACTCTTTGTCTTAGTTAGCTAGCTTTAGAATCAAGGAATTACATCTGGTTGTCTCCTTAATCAGCATTATTATATTATTGAGATTATATGGTAGTTGGGATGATTGATATGGCATTTCCTCGATTAGAGGCTAACAAAATATGATCATGGAGGATTAATGTGTGAACGGAAGGTCTTGACAGATAATTGAAACAGAACAAGCATCATATGTCAAAATGACATAAGGAAAACATGATTTGTAACCTCCTTACAGCTATATCACCATATAAATAGATAAATACAGCCAGATAATTGATCATAATGAATTAATGATCATAATTAGTTTGATGATTGCTGGAAATTTGTGACATTGACGGGCTTGAAACACTTACAGAAGTATAAATTAAGTTCCCTAATTTGATTGTTAGACACTTAATTGAAAGAAGGAACACGAGATAGCATATGAACGAACACAAGGTCCTTATATTGTTATAAATCAAATAGGAGTTGGTGAATTCCCTACTTGTTAAAAAAAATCTGAACGCTTTGATTGTTTTGTTGGTCAGTTTTGACAGTACAATTGGAGAAAATTTGTTCAATCGGGGTAAGGCTGCGTACATCAGACTCCCTTAGTTCCCTATCTTAGATGTAATTTAAACTAGGATTGTTGTTATTGTTGTTGTGGACAACAAAAAATTAAAAACTAACCAACCAACCAACAACAACAACAACCGAATGTAAATCCCCATTCAATGGGAGTACTCCGGATCAGGATGTATGCAACCTTACCCATGTTTAAGAAAATAGAGAGGTTATTTCCGAGATTGATTAATTGTTGCATTGAAGTATTGACTTACAACAACTTCACCAAAAATAAGAAGTACTAGAAGGTTTTCATAGCCATTTTTCTATAGTATATAATCACCTAAAGTTGAAAAATGAAGATAATTCTAATTGAAAACCATTTTTTCTGATTTTCAGAAACTGATTTTTAGTTTCGGGAAAGAAAAACTGAAAACCGGAAATTCAAAAGGATCCCAAATAGTATCTTAGCTTCTTATACTTAGTGTTTAGCAGTATATTTAATTTTTTTTGGGTGAAAAGGGGGCATCAGCCCTATTGATTAAACTTGAACATAACAAGACCATAGTCTTGACTCTTGAGGTACCTAGTACATCTGCAGCTAACAATTCCATACGTATAGTGTGATTTAAGCGTACCGCTAAACTCCAAGGTGATTGGCCAAAATTGTGAAGCCTGAGAGGACAACAAGAAGGACGGTGCTTGTGTCATTTGGGTTTAGAGAGCACAATTCAATGGGCAGTTTGTGAAAGCACCTAAAATACAATAGGCAGTTGGGACGAACATAGTTTGTCACCTAGTCTCAATTTGTACATCAGCTGAACATGGCTGATGGGGAACTCCACGTGCCTATTTATGTCTACATGCTTCTACATTAATACCTTTGTGAATTTGGAGCAAAATCCAACACAATTTGAAGGCAGCAAAAAAAAGTAGAGAAGAACTAATGTTACTTCCTTTTTATTTCTTTGTGTTTCCCCCTCCCCGATTAGCTAGGGCATACTGAACTAGCTAGGGGGAATTCATTTATGGTCAGCGAGCCTTGTAAATTATTCAATTTTGATCTCATATAAGGTCCTGCGACATAATTCAGATTTGGTACTACAAATACTCCAACACTTAATTCATCTAATTATGCAGTCACATGACGTTGCCTTGATGATATTTGGGCACGAAAGAGATGATGGATAAAGAGATGGTGGATACAGAGATGGTAAATCTGTACTTCACTCGTTTCGGATTGCATTGAGGCCAAGTTAGTTTATGGGTTTAGACTTTGTTCATTTCGATCAATTTCATTGCACCAACCGTTCAATTCAGAATAATTTAACTAGATTATTAAGTAAGTTTCAGCTAACTAATCAGTTTCAACTAAAGCTTCAGCTTTAACTAGGTTTGACTAACAGACCATAAGTTTCATATTGATAACAATCTCAAATCATTTGCAATTGATAAAAAGGTCTCCTTATGTACATTTTCAAGAGCCCGATTTCAAAGTGGTTTCAATAAGAAATTAATTATTGCGCAAATAATTAAATAAAACTCAATTATCTTAAGGATAAAAAAAATAATCCTTTATATACAACTATGGCCCTGTTCTTTTCAACTACAATTTAGTTCAGTTCAGTTCAGTTCAGTTTTATTCAGTTCAGTTCAGTTCAGTTCAGTTTTTCGAAGTTCAGCTCGTAACTTGTAAACGTAATAAGTTTTGACCCCGATATCCATTCTTAGTTATTAGTATATCATTGGAAAGGTCTCACCATACAATATTGATAGGGTTTTGACAAGTGTTTGAGTGTCAAAACAACTAAACAAAAAGTTAAGTTTTTTTCAGTTCAGTAAAGTTCAGCTCTAGAGAACGGGCCTATGATAGATTGAAAAGCACCTAATTTCATTTTGCATAACTTAGCTCTTGAAAACAGCCTCTATCTAAAGCGAATTTATTTTTTCTTTAGGTGTAATTGTTTTAGGAACCGCTCTATGAATTTATTTACACTACTATTCGGTTTAATGTAGATGTTCTCTTTATAATTGACAACTGAAGTTTAATTCAATTCAATACAACTCAGTTGAATGAACAATCACCCAAAGTGAAAGTAACCTTATCCATTTAAGCAATAAAATATCCCAATTCATTTGCCATACTTCATTAATTTCACAATTGTTCAAAACCCGAGTTATGTTTGGGTTTGAGTGTTTTCATTATACTATAACACAAGTTCAGTTTTTTTTTTTCCAGCGGTTTTTATCAATTTCAATTATGAAATTATGATCCTTACACATGAATAGAACACCGCCTAAAAAAATAAACTGTGATTCTCATCCGATAGGACCTAACGGAACATTTGCATTTATGAAAGAACTAGAATACTATAATTTTCTAGACATCAGAGAATTGCAAAATCTTTGGAATGTCAATACTAGTTTTAGTAGTTAGTATGATTGGAAACATGATGAGATGATTACAGCTTTAATGTCGCAAACATACTAGGTTTGCGGTGTTCATCAACTGAAGATTTGTGGTTGCCTTCTTCCTATAATTCACAAAATAATGTGCTACTACGTATGTGAGTATGTGACAATAAAATATCTCAATGATCTTTACGCATGCAGGAGTGAGAAGCATTTTACTTGGCCACCACCAGCTCACAAAAGGCAACAATAAGCTCGCTATTTTTTACATGATATAAAGTATGCATGCTACAACTTTATACTATGAAAGTGACACTATTATGGGTTTCTTTCATGTATTCTATCTGTTTCAAGACAAGATACTCGATATATATCAAGATATATTACTATGAAACACTCCTAATATAGTATTTCGCGAAAGCATTATAAGAACATGATATCAAGTGAATATAGAGACCTTCATTGGAGTCTCACTCACCACAATTAGGTGCGCGATTCGGGTCGAGTCCTATAGTAAATGCAGCGAAGCTCCAATGAATTGAGCGGACAATTTTTTATAAAAAAAAATATGGACTTGGACTTAATTTTTGCAGAGTCTGTACAAGTAGGTGCCGTTTGATGAGATTGAAGGTTAGACCCTTCCTAGAAGGTATTAACTGGATGTCACTGATGATGACTATTGCACTTAGCCAGTTATTACTATAGGATGACATTTGATGTACTCAAAATTTTGTTATGTTCTGTCAGTCAATTTAAATCTGTGTTGTACTTGTACATATTCATATTTTTCGTAACGGCATGATAATAACGAAAAAACAATTAAGAGGGACATGGAGAATTGGAGTCTTGGTCTTGGAGACCCTTCTAAACAGAGATAAAATTATCAATTTATCATAGAAATGTTTGATAAATGTTGCATTCGTAGATCTAAAAGCCGACAAGCCAATAAATTCATTGGGTTGGACTGTTTAGACAATATGGACCGACGTATATGGCCCATCGATCAAGTTAATGTTGAAGAACCAGGCTTACAGTATAGCTGTCAGGCTTTCTTCGAGTTAGTTAGGAAACATGACGGGCCAAATTAGTTTTCATTTCACCCTACAGCTTACTACTAACGATCACGGGCTCATGCCAACGTTCCCTAATGCAGTGTAGTAGTGTACTAATGACCACATAGAATGATCAATATTCAATACTCGTATGTGTTTTTGTCGATTTCACTATCGTATTTAATAGTTGTTTCTTTTGATTTCCAGCGTTAGCAATTGACTATTGAACTACAATTCAAAACAGTATTAGTAACGCCAAGTTTTGTCTAGTCTTGAATAGGTTTCATTAGTTAGTACTCGTATTTTAGTATGTACTTCCATTTTAAAAAAGGATAGTATGTCGATTGTCACATATGTCACGACTTAACCAAGCTTTGCTTGTCCGATGATTTCGACTCTAGTTGTCACACCACATCCGGAGCATTTGGGAGAAGAATAATTTCCCCATCCCTCCTCCTGATAGGAATTGTGAGCAACGCCCGTCTGACTCATTAGGTTTTATCTGGTGTATTATTAATATACGCTAAACCCGTTGTTGTATGCACTCAATAAACCGAAAAAAACTTTTGTCTCAACACACTGTTGGTGAACCACTTTAATATCGGTTAAAAAAAACAAAATCGAAGCTCGACGATCCATTAAATGGTCCAAACGTTCATCAACCGAACTTAATATTCAGTTAGAGCAGCATAAAACCAATCTACTGTAGAATACTGCATCATGTTCCTGCTAGTAACTATAGACTTGGCAACAAATCATAATAACGGGCTTTGTTTTAGGGAGTCTGTTGTCATAGGTGAAGCATAGAAATGGCTCGCAAACTCCCAACTCCCAAGTATGGTCGGAGGAGCTTCTATGAATCTATGCTACCTGACTACCTGTAAAAGCTATGTAGATTGTAGCCTAGGTAAATTTGTCGAAAAGAATAAAACATTATCCCTGACTCCCTGTGAAATAAGTACGATGATACCAAATTCCTATACCGTCCTCAAAATAATTAGAACGTCAAGCATTCATCAAATACTAGAGCGTCAAATTGCGGGTACAAGTACGATTTAATTTGTCCACGTGCACGATTTTACGAACACTCTGATAGGAAACTGGTTCTATCACAAGGCATTATTATTATTATAAAAATAGAGTGGAAATACATTCTTTCCACAATAAATACAATGTATAAACTCGCTTGTAAGTATGAATTGACCTCCCTATATCATCTATTTTCTGTACAAAATTTCTACAGCTATGTATGAAGATGTGCACCAGGATCAGACAGGAGAGAAGCTGGCAAATTACAGATCACGGTGGAAGAGGTTGTAACCCGAAATCAAGGAGCTCATGGCAAAGGCGATGAAGGCCAAGAAGGCCATACTGATAGATGCACTGGCTTTCTCTGTGAACTCATCTTTACCCCAATTTGCTTCCCAGTCAGCCACCCTTGAGGCTGATGCTGATGATGCTGATATCAGAAGATACGCAATTATCTGCAACAATACCATCATCAAAGGAGTTCAGCATACGAAAAAACTAAGAAAAGAAAGAGCCTGGGAGAGGGGTGAAATGACGCCTGAACATTTCACAACTTAGACGTGCTCCCTTTCAAAATGACGACATTATGTACACAGTACACCAAAATAAGAAGATGCATATAAGGCTATAAGCTTCTAAACAAGCCTCTCACCATCCTTGCAGATGTGCCCATGTACTTTTAACGTTTCTCAAGGATAACTGGCCTCACTCAACAAAGCTCATACAATTAGCTTTCATTATCATAAATAGTCTCAGAAAGAGGTTCTATACAATTGCTATAGAACATTCAGACAAGTGCTGCTTCTCACTTCTCAGGCATAGAACTTGGAAGTTATATATGATATTTGTAACTCATTAAGACAAATGGATGATGTAAACTGAGTCTTTTTCAGTAACTATGTCATTAATGACCATAACTATTCAGAGAAAAAAAAGAACGAGTCCTGATACACTTGCCTGATCCATGATGAAATCAAAATGACAGCGAAGATGGTGAGAAATAACATGTTTTCCTGTTGCCAAATGGTAGCCCAGATCAAATGCCTGGAAACCAGCATATACGAACCCAAAGATATTCACCGTTAAGCAAAACCTGCAACAGAGAAATGGTAATCACACACCATCGCAGAGAAAACAGTTTTCAAGTCAATACCTTGGCAGCTAAATTGCAAATGGAAAAAAAGCTTAAAAGTCCAATCTTTTCATAGCACTCATGAAGTTTATCAAGAGTTGAACACAGTTATAATTGCCATGGTTAGCAAGATAACAATTTTCTTTCTCCCTATCTTGCTACAAGGTACATTGTCAAATGTAGCTCATATCAAGACACACTACATGGAGCAAGTATATACAGATAAACATTGATCACAATATGTTTATAGCTCGAACTGGAACAACAACCAGAAGTTAAAAAGGATATCTGATACGGTAGCGCTAATTCACAAACAAAAATCTTAAGCTGCACCTTTTAACAAAAATATCAACAGAGCGATGGCAAAGCATTATGAAAAAGTGCGATTGCAACCATCTCATTCACAGGTCACTTTCAACATCCGCGTGTATCTAAAACACCTGAAGTGTTCACCCAGTAAACATCACTCCTGATGAAGTGATGAGTGATGACAAAAAAAGGTTGACCGAGGAAAGCAGGACTAAGTTGCAAAAGGTGACCTCTCTGATCTTTTGTAGTTTTTAGGCTCTGACAGCTAATGGTAAGGATAGTGGACTAAAATCACTAATGTCTGCGACAACCCAAAAGCCGAAGGGCCGTTCTTTACGACCAAATTTTGCTCATCTACCTGACGTGAACCAAATTACGTTCTAGTTATTTGAAATACTGAAATATACTCAACTCAACTATCAGAACTGCTTACTGGAGGGGGGAAAGTCCAGGAGAATGAGGTCTTGTGTAACAACGTTGACTGAATAAACTAGGCTGAGACTGCAAATCTCTTGAAACTTCTATATTACCCCAGACTAAGATCAACCGAGAACAATTTGACAAGTATGAAGTTTTAACTAAGCTGAGACAACCAACTTCTTCAAAGGTTGTGAACTGAGCATACCTTCGCCACCACCCACATTACTACTGAGGAACTGATGTGAAGCTACGGAGCTGAAACCCAGGGCTACATCGAACAGAACTTAACGCTTTGCATCGATATTTCTACCACAAACAATGTATACGCTAATGAGCACCTCCAACTAGTAAGATTCCAAAACCTCAAAAGCCATTGATGGAGCCCTCTAAGGAATACAATATAGCTCTTCAATTTTCAATTTGAGAGCTGAGAGTTGTGACCATTCTTACTCAACAACTCCGTGTGAGTGTGTCCAAAGAATTGTGAATTCGCTCATACTATAGACAACAGTATGTCCATATCTCAACACACAATACTCTGTCTGTCAAACTATCAACCAACCAACCATTACAAACTAAAAATGATAGCCTTATGCTTCAGGTCAACCAGAGGGTCAAATTCAGTCAACATATACGTCCATGAAAAAGTTGCAAATCACATAGAAGTGATGGAACTAACATGACAACAAACAAGTTAAAGAGCAGTGATACTCGCCGCTGTAATTCAAACAAAACCTAACTAAAAGTTCAAAGCAGCAATTCAAAGAACCAACATTCAGCGTAGATTGCATTGCAGTTTACCTAGTCATTTGACTCATTTCAATCCCAAACAAAGAACCACAGTCAAATTCAACAACTAATCACAAACACTTCTTGCAAAGAGCCAAAACTTGCATTTACACATTAAGTTCAATCCCAAAATTGAAAATCACACAATACATTGATTCATTCCAAAAAGCATCCAAATCTGTTCACCAAAATTTGTTCTTTTACTAATCCAATTCACTTGGTCATTGCAAATCCAGAAATAATCAAATCAACACAGACCAAAAAAGAAGAAGGAAAGAACCAAACTACTCACTTCCAACATTGAAGAACCCATTTTTAACAATCCAACAGCTAATCTTTACATACAATTGAATCCATCCATATAATATTAAAATCTTCATGCACTCTTCCAACCAAATTCAACCCAAAACAACAAATCATAAAAAAAAAACTACCACCAACAACAACTTGAGTGTAAATCCCCATTCAATGGGGGTGCTCGGGGTCATACGCAACCCATTTTGGATAATTTACTCAAAAATCCATCCCAATTCACTACCCATCAAATTCATCCTCCACAAACACCATATATCAACTGATCAAAACCAAATCACAAACAAAAAAACACATTCTTTTTCACCATTTAACATCACATTACAACAACAACAATAATAACATAATTACAAATTACCTGTACTCTTTATATCGATCAAAAGAATCACCACTCCACCCTTGAGTCTTATCAGTAGCCATAACTGAAAAAGATACCAAACAAAACACAATCTCCAACACTCTCACACCCAACCCAACTTTACTCACCTTCCCACCACTTCCACCGACATAACCAACACTTCCATTCACTATCCCTTCCTCCTCCTTCCTTATCACATTCCCAACAACACTCCCTCTCCTCACATTAGCATCCCTACTCCTCTCTCTCTCCTCCACTTCACCAGGAGCTCCAAGAAACCCAACCCTCTTCCCCTTTCGTTCATTCGAAGGGAGAGCACCAACACCAACACTAGGCAAACTCCTCTCTCTCTCCTCCCTCCTGCTGAAGCTTATGATATGATGAGAGAGGGCGTTGGTAGTAGTGTTAGTCGGGTTGTTCGGAGGGGTGGGAGGGAGAGGGGAGGTTAAAGGTGAGTAGTATTTCTCAGTGGTTGGGACTAGTGGGCCTGGGCTTGGTAATGGGCTTTCTGGTGGGCTTGTGCTGATGGGCTTTGTGGGTATTTGTCGGGTTTGGGTTTGTGGGTCGTCGGTGGATGTGCGGAGGGGTGAGTGTGGGGATTCTGAGGAGAGAGAGTGGGATCGGGGTGTTGTGGCATCTTGTTGTTGGGAGACTGATAAAGGTGGTGGCCTTGGTGGCTTTCGGGTGACTGTTGTTGTTGTTGGGTTTTGTTGGTTTTGGTTTTGTTGTTGACGTTGTTGTGGGTAGTATTGTTGTTGGTTTTGTTGGGTTTGGTTTTGTTGTTGTTGTTGTTGTTGTTGGCGTGGTTGCTGTTGTGGGTAGTATTGTTGTTGTTGTTGGTTTTGTTGGGTTTGACGTGGGTAGTATTGTTGTTGTTGTTGTTGAGATAGGTTGTTGATGGTGGTGGTTTTGCTGTTGTTTTTGTTGGGAGGTTGCATTTTGATGATGATGATGATGATGATGAAGAAAATGAAGAAGATGGGAAGTTTGTTTGAAGTTTGGGTGAAGAGGAGAAGAAAGTGTAGGAGTGTGAGTGTAATTATACTTTACTTTTGAAAGGGAGGTGTTATGAGTGATGTTTTGGAGTATAATAATGGAGGAGAATGTGGGACCGTTTTTTTTTGTTGGTTTTTAAAATTTTGATTGGTGGAGGTGTTGGAGGCTGATGTATGTACTAGGAGGAAGTGGAGCTTTCTGTGTTTTCTTGCTGAAACTGGTTTGATGAATCTGAATATCTGGATACTCTAGCAACAAGACTACATGAGTCAAGAAATGGCAAAGAAATGTGAAAGTTTTTTTTTTTTTTTTTTGGAATTTGGGAGAAATGTCAAAGATTCTAGCACTGCTTGGTTTGGTTAAGTAGTCAAC
>ONZK01001985.1:34422-52487 GCA_900322385.1 Pharnaceum exiguum | reverse complement strand
AAGTCTCTTGCTAGCTTCAGGCTTTCAGGTCGTCTACTCTAAATGCGGTGTCAAGTAAAGACACCGGCAGCTAAATTACTCACTGGGGTAGATTTAATCTGTTAAATAGAACAAGGAAACTTTGTCCTGGTACGACATAGAGGAAACCAAGGTCTGCTCCTCGGAAGTAAGGTTTCATACCCTGCATAATCGGTCCATAAGAAACTTATTTTCCTGAATAAGCCAGTAAATAGATAAAGAACCCATAGTTCTCGAAGCAACCAAAATATACTGGAAATTGGACGAAGATTAATGCTTTTCTTTTTGTTTTTCTACAATTATTTTCTTCCAAACCATACCTTGCCATTGAGTTGGAGAAGTTCGCCCTCAACCCACTTGGGATCCTTGTATCCGAACTTTGCTATTCTTCCTTGTCCTTTGTAGCTTGCAACCTGTAAAAAGCAATTTTGTTCTACTATAAGCAAAAAGCGAACTGGAACAGCTTACATGAACACAATATCTGTCCAGCTATGGCAGGATTTGTCTTTCAGGATAATGAATAGTTAGTTACCACTCCAACTTCATCTGGGTATACCCCTCGATTCGACAAGCGGCCTCCTTTCCCAATTTTCGCACGAAATGTGACCTGAATCATAGCCAAATCTCTCAATGAGTTGACTTTCTCAAAGCCACCAAAAAGTACAACGGGGTACAGTATTGAGAGAAAAGAAATTAGCACATGAGAAAGCATATACCTGACCAGCAGGAACATTCAGGTCCCCAGTGAGCTTAACAGCCTCAACATATTCAAAAAACTCAATCTCTGATGATCCATTCTGTTCACTCTCGCTATTCCAGTGTCCAAACTTGCGCCTCAACTGAACTATCTCAGTCCCATAAGGTCCAAAAGCCCCCACATATAGTCCTACACGTCAATCGAAAATGTATGAAAAAATACGAATCATACCATGTAAGGAGGGATAAAAACACGAATCATACCATCAAAAGTATCCGAGTTGCCTCTGGGGACATTTATCTTACTAAATCCTGTAAACTCCGAGAGTCTACTCCTCTTCTGTGCTTGATTGACAACTGACTTGACAATTTCACGCACATCTCTTGACATCTGAGACAAGGTGACAGAGAATATGTTAGTTCCTCCGCCCACACACAAACATCAGAACCGGTTGAGCTGCTAATTTTAGTTTGGTAATTCCTCAAATTTAGAGTATAAAATATAATTCAGAAGAGGACAGATCTTGGTTTTCAATGGCGCGAGGCGCACCGAGGCGATGAGGGTCTGTGGATCCGCGGCGCGGGGAGCGAGGAGAAGGCGCACGCCTCACGTTCCGAGGCGCACTTTTTCCACATAATTGGAGTTTTTTTTTTTTTTAGAGCAATTGGAGATTAATTAAATGCAAACAATATTTTACACAAAACAAACACTTAAGTGTATATATTTTAAGTTTTCTAATGCAAATATATTTCATACCATACCGCAAATAGTCTCACGACTCACATTGATTTCAGGAAAAGAGATAACTAGCTAGCTACTAACTAGAAAAATAATGGAACACGAGGAAAAACAATAAAAAACAGACCAAACATAAGCTAGACTCCCTTGGACCATACACCTTTACCTTGGGGCTTAATACTAAATGACCTAATACTCGTCTTCCTCATTAACACAAACCCACGAGATCCCCAGATGAGTGGCTGGAGGTGTCGTGAACTGTGGCGGCAGTGGATGAGGATTAGATGGGGATGGGCTGCTAGGGTTTGAGATTTAGCTGCGGCTTAGGGAATGGATTTTAACAGCAAAAAAACAAGAAAACAGTCAGAACATGAGTTGCGCACCTCAGATCGCCTCGCGTAATCGCGTCGCCAGGGATAGCCCGAGGCGCAGAGACTCGCGTCCCGAGCCTAGGCGCGCTTTTTAAAACTAAGGGACAGATTACTTTCTTTTTGAAGGCGATTACAGTCAGATACTCCATGGATTAAAGTATTAAACAATTTAGTGATGGCCCTCAATAAAGCCTTTGCAACATCAGAAGGCATGAGCTCAGAAATACATGAGCTCAGAAATGTGTTTTACACACTAACCTTTGGTGAAATTTTATCAGTACCCAAAAAAGCCTTTGCAACATCAGAAGGCATGAGCTCAGAAATTCCCACCGCAGCTACTTTGATTTTAGATGCCTTGCTTTCTTCAGTCTCGCGAATACCAGGAACATGCAATACAAAAGAATCCTTCTCTGCATCCTTGATTTGGGCTGGCACCCGGACAAGATCTTCTTTTGACGGGGTATCATCTTCACTATGGAGAACCCCACTGAGAAAAACTTTCACATCCATATTTCTCCCCTTTCCCATCGTGCCACTGCCTCCTCCAACTGTAAGTTGATCGGTGTCATCGTCTATCTCATCCAAATCATCAAGCTCATCTTCATCATCAATGTCATCTATATCTGCATCTTCATCTGCATCTGCATCTTCATCTTCATCTTCAATATCCAGCTCAGAATCTTCCAGAGTCAATTCATCCATTGCATCATCGTCCAGGACTTCCCCTTCAACACTAATATTTGTGACCTTAACTTTCAACCCAGGAATTTTATCTTTGAAGAAGTTAAGCACACTCTTCACTCCCTCCTCAGTAGCTCCTTCAATGTTGAGAACTTCTTCATCTTGTTTCTCTGACTTATCATTGTCAGTCTCAGTGTCTACTGATGATGAATCTTCAGTCTCAGACTTTGGGTCCCTTGTGGGCTTTGGTTGCAAAATTGCAGAGCTCGAAGGACTTTCTTTGGATTTCTGTAAGTAAACAACCTGCAAAAGGACCCCATAGAAATATATGTTCAGCAACACATAAAAGTAAAGAGGGATTGATTACAAGTTAAACCACCATTTGCAGATCTGAAAGAAATTCCACATCGTCGTGAAAACCTTGAGGTTAACTTGCGTGGACGAAATGACTCTGAAACTCACATTGACGAAAGAGTAGACAGTAGAGCTGCCACAGGCATGACTCAGAAGATGAACCACCAGATGAAGTTATGCTAGCCAATAAGTTGGTTGATTCATCATTCATGTCTTTATTTACTTTGATATTCTCATTCAGAGTAAAGTGTAAAAGGACTTTGATTTGCGATGTGATAAAGCTTATGAGCTAGGCAAAGCCAAGCATCAAAAGCCTTTCAACAAGTCCATGTTCCCAAGATTACCTATCGCCTTTGCATCGAGAATGAGGTTTGAACATTGGTTAATATGAGGGTTTAATTTTTCTTTTTTGCTGATTTTTTTTTTCCGATCAACTTTGTTTGCAGTAATAGCTATTCAAAAGGGGAGAATCTAAGAACATAAGAGAGTGAGTCTAGTCTTTACTCCTTACTATTGGGGAAGTGTACTACTACGTTACGTGGAGTGAATAGAGGAGGAGATGCACAAACTAGTGCAATTTGCAGAAGAAAAACATGTGAATTCCTCATTAATTACTCCCACCGTTCCACTTTTTATCTTCCAAAATGCCCTATTAGATGTTCCACTTTTATCTTCCAAAAATGCCTTATCAGGTGTGGTCTCTAAACAAACACTACTATAATACCCTTCCCGACCTCACTTCACTTCATCTCTCTTAAGGCCATGTGTTTGGTAATTATATTTGAAAACCAAGGGCAGCATGGTCTTATCATTCTACATTCCTCACTTCAATTTTGTGGCAAAGCCATTTTGGAAAATAAAAAGCGGAACGGAGGGAGTAAACCATTTTCAGATTAAAACGAATAATAATACAAAAAGGTGACAATAACAAACCTGCATTATATATGTACCATCAGTGTCCTTGACCACGTATATTTCAAATAGAGTGGTTCCTGGAGAGGCAGTTATAAGCTGTCTGTCATGGATAAACAAGAAGCCTTTTAGCAACTGATGAATTCAGAAAGTCTCCATATACAATAGCCAAAGAGTTACTCTAGCAGCTGTTCTACCTCGGGGTGTAAGTCCGGCCGATGAACTTGCCGATACCAGGGGTTATCCGTACGAGTCGGCCAAAGGGGTCCTCTGAATCCTTCCCAACACCTACCCACCATCCAACCTACAAACATAATTTAAATACTAGATTAGCAGCAGTATTTGCCCCAAGGAACAGTTTTGTGATCATATACTCAAACGAACTGCAGTGAGTCGAGAAGCTCAATCCTTCATGCAAAATAAGTGGCCCAGATGATTTTAGGCTCTCTACATCACATTCTTCGACCCTCTGGTCACAGGCTACCTAAATGTCTCCAATAAAAAAAGGTCATGGTACAGTCAAAGTAAATGATGAGAGGGAAAATTGAAGTTCAATAGGTTTGACATGTAAAAATTAAATAACAAAGAAAATAGTGAAGCTATACAGAAGTACCGTACAACTATCTTTTGGAAAAGAACATTGTGAAGATCTTGTCATGCAGTCATGAAATATTTTTGCCTATCAGCATGTTACATCACTGCATAGTGCATACCCTTACTGAGAAAGAAGCTACAAATCTTGCATACAGACCCCACCCTTATGCAGAACTTCTTAAGGAAAAGCATAAATGGGGTTCAACAGCAAGCCCCTCGGATAATCTTGCAAAGGGATATAGTGATAGATTTACTACTGCATGATTATGGACTAGAGTAAAATGGCTATGAAAATCTTCCAACACTTCTTATTTTTGGTGAAGTTGTTGTAAGTCAATACTTCAATGCAGCAACTGGTCAATCTCGGAAACAACCTCTCTGTTTTCTTAAACAGGGGTAAGGTTGCGTACATCCTGACCCGAGTACCCCCATTGAATGGAGATTTACACTCGTTTGTTGTTGTTGTATGAAATCGAAACAACTGCCGCCAAAACTAAAAAGAAAGTATTGAGGCATAAGAATAAGCACCACAGAAAGTTAGACCATTACCAAACCACTTCCAGTAGTTCTCGACAACTTTGAAGCATCATGGTATCGTTCTTCGTCAATTGCTTTCTGCAGCCAAAAAGAAAAAATATCAGATGTACAGTTTCAGCATTCGTCCCTCGGTGGACGAAGTATCAAACTTCATAATATGTATCCACCTTCAACTCGGACATTATTTCAGCTACAGTGTCCCTTGAAGTAGTTTTAGCAATATGAGCTTTTAGTCGTGCAGCTTCCCCAAAATCTTCCTTTTCAATAGCTGCTTCAAGTTGAAACTGTGAAACATAAAATCAAGTTAATTGGTAAAGAAGCGGCATCCCGAACTCAGTCTACATTCATCGTGTAGATAGATCAAAATAACAAGGGAGGTAACAGGTTCTGGTCCAAGTCAAACTGATTCCCAAAAAGAATAACCCGTAAAACCTGTTACAGATAGCAGAACACCTAAATTGAGTCCGAACAACAGAAATCATTCCCCCGAATTCGTCTGAGAGGGAGGCAACTAGGCAAGTGGTCTTAAGTATGGAAGACATTAAACATATCCGTGAGAAATAAAGACAACGCTCTCCTAAATACTAAGAGACCCTCAAACTTCAAAAGAAAAAAAAAGTAGTAGAATACTAGAAACCCAATCATGAATGATTGATCAATCATAGTTGAAAGACATCCACCATCTCCCTACTCCCGTTCATAGTTGAAAGATTGATCAACCAAATACATTCCAAATGAATCCCTAATGCTCAAAATCAAACTTCAAACACAAAGGGGTAATATATCAACTTTGTTATGGCTGGAACTCAATAAATATGTAAAATAACACACTGAATTAAACAACCCTCAGATTTCCCCAAGATTCCTCAAACATAGATCATTAACAAGAATACACATACGACGCAACATCGTATTCTCTCACATGGACTTAGCTCTTGATAACACCGATTGTCCTATATAGTTACCACTTTCCAATAAAAGCTTAAGAATTGATCCTAAACTTTCAGTTACTCTTCTTCACGTTTGAATTACACAATTCCTAACTTCATTATGTTGTTGGGACCTCCAAGCTCTTGAACTAAATTCATGCACCCCTTCGTCGAGTTTGAGATTAATCCTCCGCTCCGTTCTTTAGTCACACTTTCAGGTAAAAGCTAATGATGGAATTAAATTCAATCATGCCCTTCAATTACAGTCCTTGAATACCCCTTATTATTGTTCATAACAGTCCAAAGGCCAAGTGGGTACCTTATAGTCTAAAACTAAGTTGGGCATGCAGCCCTATGAGGATCAAATGCATTAAAGGAAGTCAAGAAAAAACAAAACTTTAAGCTCAAAATCAACATGCCCAATTTCCAAAACACACAAATTGTACAAGAACCAACAAAATTGATGAACTTTCATCTCAAAGGGCAACATACCAAATTGCCCAATTACTCTAATTCAACAAGAATCAACCAACTAACAATCAATCAATCATCAAACCGACAAAACGAATGAAACTTCATCCTCAAAGCCAACATACAGAACTGCCCAAAAGCTCAAATTCAACAAAAATCAACCAATTAACAAGCTATTCATCAACATAAAGATAGAACCTTTAACCTCAACCTCAACATACCCAATTGCCCAAATTCTCAAATTCAACATACATAATTGCCCAAATCCTCAAATTCAACCAAGAATCATTCAACAAACAGCAAAAAGAATCAAACTTCCACCTCAAACTCAACAAAACCAATTGCCCAAATCCTCAAATTCAACAAAGAACCATTCAATCAATCAACCAACCAACAAACAAACCAACTAAAAAGATTAAAACTTCTACCACAAACTCAACATACACAAATCCCCAAACACACAAATTCAACAATAACTCAACATACCCAAATGCCCAAACACACAAATTCAACAACAAAACCAACCAAATTAACAAAATAAACACAAATGAGTAGCCAAAAAAAAAAAGAAGCCAAAATGCAAAAAAGGGTATATATACCTTAAGAACAGCAGAGTTAGTCTCAAACTGTTCAACCTCACTAAAATGTCTAACCCAACGGTTCCAATCCCACTTTGAACTACTTCCACCACTGCCACTCTCAGTAACACTAACTTCACCAATACTCTTCACATCACTATTATTATTACTATTAATACTACAGCTGCAACACAAACTAGAAGAGCTCTTCTGAGAAAATCTCTTGTGACCCACAAACTGTCTTAAACTAACACTTGTTGTACTGGTGTTGTTATTATTGGTGTAGAGCTTCTTGTTCAGTGAGTACCCAGATGATGGTGATGATGAATAGTAGTAACAGTATGCCTTTCCTGTGCCTAAAGGGGTTGTCACTGCCATGTCTGTTGGTGATACTAGCTAGCTCTAGCTATGTAGCTGCTAGATGATGATGATGATGATGATGATAAGTGTGATGAGGATCAGTTGTTTGTTTTGTTTTGTTTTGATTGAAGAGTTTTTGTGGGCTTTGTTTGTTTGGTTTGAGAGATGAGTTTTGTTGTTCTAAGTTTCAACGATTGTTTGTGGATAGCATTTTGCTTTCTCCCATCTCTTCTTCTAAGCTTGCTTCTTCTCCTTTGATTTTGCCTTTATTTTATTTTATTTTTTTATATATCCTTTTTTTTTCATATACCAGTCAACCTTACCTGTTTTTTTTTCCATAGTTGACCTCCCTTAAAAAACACATTAAGCACGAGGCATAAAATTGTTTATTCATACGAGTATTGTTTATCAACAGCTAATGTGATAAATTAATTACATTCAATGTCCATTATATAATCAGGACAATACCAAGCTTAGCTTGATTGGATGGTTTCGCCTCTGGTTTCCACACACCGGAGAAGAGGATAATTTCCGCCTCCCCCCTCCTCTTCAAATGCTCAAGGTTATTATTTCATGGTTAAGTTCGAGATGAGATACTCATAAAAGGCCGGTTCTTACATTTTTAAAAAAAATTATAATCAGGACAATAGTCTAACCCAAAATATAAAGGTAAAATTCACACAAAAAAATATATAGAGGTAAAATCATAAAGAGGAAAATGCCTCAAATGATGGAGTTGCTTTATTCTTAGTTTCCGTGATATGAGTAACAAATGCAGGAAGAAAAGAATTAGCCGGAAAGTGCTAGAGTGACCCGCCGGGTTAGAAACACGGTAGTAACATTCTCCCATATCTCTCTAAAACTAACAAAGAGATTATAATAATCTTAGAGAGATGTTGTCATATAAATTTAGTGGGTCGTTAACCCGGAGTGTTACCCAATCTTTTTCCGAATTAGCCAACTCTAAATGAAACATGTGTGCACAAGTTTTTGTGAAAAAGGATATATTTACGGTACGATCTATACAATAAAAGTTAGAAATTTACGATTTATACAAGTTTTGAGGACCATCCATTAGGTATTTCTACTAGGCACATCTGAGCAGTTTTTTTTTTTTGAAGGGGAGTAGAAATTTATTTAGTGGCTACATTATTGTATCTGATAAAATAAAGTCTATACAGGAATCAAGAAATCAAGGATCATAAACAGCGTAATCACTCGGGCTGAGTTAGTGAGTTGTAGACAACAAAAACCTTCTATATGTTCAGTTTCTCATATCTATCCAAGAGAACAGAATCTGGTTAGCTTATGTACAGGTCTGATTAGCCTAGTCAGTTTACAAAGATGTTCCGACTGCACTGTTTTGTTGTTAGATCAAATTAACCAAAAACTTGGGCAGGTACCTACAATAACAAAAGAGCTAGTACTAAAAGACATGAACGGTATAGAGTATTACTGTATTAGTTCAGCATTTAAAGTTACTTTGTAACTCAAAAGTGTGGCTCTAAATGTTACTCTAATTTTTTTCAAACCAAAAAAAATTGTTATTGCCCTGACTATTGCCAAGATTTACAGGTTGTGTTCATGAAACCTCACCTACATGATCACTGATCACAACATCACATATTGTACAGTCATATATTGAAGGAGGACTGAGGGACGTAACACTGTGGTGGGCGTTATAAGCTTCGCAAGGACACTTTGGTGGTACCACTTACCACAATCTCCTATTGAAAGGATACCTTTCTTCTTATACGAATGTGCTTGGTAACTTCGCGTATACCAGAAATAGAGACTGGAATTTGCAGACGCGGATAAGAAATTGTGAGCTTATAAGCTTGTTTGAGTAGCACTAGTATAGGCGTATAGCAGATACTCACATTGTGATACATCAGATCCTTTTTTTCTATAGCTGTTTTGGAGTTTTCCAAATAGGTTTACATAACTAGGAAATACTGTCGGGTTCTTTTTCTTTTCTTTCTTCATTTGAATTGTGTGATCAATAGTGTAGGTACCTTTCATTTGAATTGTGTGATCAATTGTGTGAACGCCTGTTTTTGAAATTGATCTTGTTGAGAAACAAGAAGGCCAAACCACAGGTACACAAAAATTCTCATTATTACAGATTAGTCAGTTAGTGATCACTATCTCATGACCCCTTAATGGAGGGTCTCTTTTTCAGTACTAGCTAGTATACTAGCTAGTATGCTTCCAATGGTTCACGCCACATGAACCTGAGAATGACACATTAGTCATCGGTTTCCAATTATGTAAAGTGGAGCTGCAGTGAGCAGGTGATGACTAAAGACTTTCACATGCCCAAAGCCCACAACTGTTTCTATAGGGCTACAGGTGTAAATCTCACTGCAAAAGTCGAAATGCTAAATATATAGCCAATCTGATGATCAAACGGAGAAAATAAGAACGTAAAATAGGATTCAGAAATGATTGACAGAGGAAATACTCCAGCAGAGAGTTCACAGCAACAATGACCTTGACCAAATGGACAGTATTCCTGATCGAATACATTCAAGTTTCTGATATCTAACCCACCGAGACCGGCCTATATATTCTAATTTCTAAGTTGCTTATGTACTAGTCTGTATAGCCGTCAGTTTAACAAATACTGTATATATGTTCTAAATGCAGGGCTGTTAAGTCAAATTATCCTAAAAGCTTTGGCAGGTATCCATAGAGAGGAAAGAGCTAGTTGTCATCATCAGCAGCTTCTACGACGACATTGCCCGCCAAGACCACCGAAGGCTGCTCCTGCTGGAAACAAATAAAACTTCCAAAGGCTATTAGGATCAAATAACATTACAACGAACCATTAATTAACAAGAGAAAACGCTTACCACATCTGGTGAGATATGGGTCTTCCTTAGGTTTTGCATGAAGCGAACACAAAAAACCCACTGATCACAAAAGTTATAATCATAGATTAGAAAAGGCCAAGATAGAAACACTAAAACAGACCAACAATGCAAGTGAAATATATGTACCTGTGGTACCATCATGAAAGCAGCATAGATGAGGAATAAATAACACCAGATGATCCATACAACATTGTTGACCATTTTATGCCTCTACAAAATCACGTAAGCCAAAATGTTATGGAAATGCTACTCTTAAGAAAACAAACACGCCGAAACATTGGAGACAAATTAAATAATGACAATGCAAGCAATAAGAAAACTTACGCAGCTCTTAGCTTCTCGTGCAAACCAAACCGTACCGACAATTGTCCATGCCCAAAGAAAGGGGTAGACAAGAAGGCAGCTCACTGATAGTATCACTAGTCTCTTGCGCTGAACCTGAGTACTGATTGGTAGGGTGACAGAGTCTATGAACCTGAAATATGAAGCACCTATAATCATGATACACTTATCCGCCGCAAGGCAATATAACTATCTAGCAAAAGTAATAGACCAGGTGAAGGGATTTAAAATTCCAGAACAAATAAATTAAAGATGGGTGGCAGTCGTGGCAAGACAAGAACTTAAACAATTAGCTTAGTAGTAAGGATGAGTAAAGAATAAAAGAAAAATTAGGATGATTTGGCTTCATATATGAGATGATGCCATTAATGTCCACCAATATTTCATTAATCGACCTTTCCATAACAGTGATATAACACAAAGATAAGACCACTAGTTAGTATGTACGGAGTAGTTAACTAACAAGCTACTTATTCTGTTAACTAAAATAGTGAGCAGCTTCAAATATAATGATGCTTAGCTTTTTTGTTTATTTCAATGTATGACTTAAGGGTTATGTTCTTGACATCTCAATGTATACCTCATCATCATCACTTAAGCCAATAAGCCAAGCATTCCAAAGTCTATCATATACTGAACAACCTATTAACTTGTCCCGGCCAATTAATTAACCATATTCATTGATGATTGATTCACTTACAGTTCATTGCTCATATATATACCCACTTGAAAGTGTAAATTTCCAAATCGATACGCAATGCATCAAACGATTTCGTAAATTTTATATATCCGCCAACTTCTAAATTTTAATTCAACTACAAAATGAATTGAAGCAATCAATATAATATCAAAGTCGTAAATAGATGAAAGCTAGACTTACACTCCCATGCCATTTCTTAGCCGATCTTCCACCAGCATCAAAAGACAGGTGAGGGAATAAACAAAGGCTTCAACCTACATGTACATGACCCGGCCCATTAATAATAATAACCAATAACAAATATTCTCAACGTACAGTACATGCGTCTTTGCTTTTTTATACACTTATTACTATTGTACTGCGTATGTATAGTATTTCAGTTATAAATAAAAATAAAAAAGAAGCTAAGGAAAGGAAACCCACAATTTTCCACAAAGGTTGGGCACACACGTCGACCTCCTTATTGTGCCAGTCGATTGCAGTGGTAAGTCTGGGAAATTAAAAAATAAACAAGCCAACCAAAACGTTAGAGCTGATCGAGCCTTATTATATCAATGCAAGTACGTACTGTATATGTATGTATGTATACTACGTACTAATAAAGTAGAGTTACAATGTACTAGATAATAGTGAGTGAAGAATTGAATAATAATACGTAAACTCGTACGTACGTACCCAGTCCAAAACAGCACAATTGCATTCCAGAAAACCAGCCTAAGAAAAAAAAGAATGAAGTTAGAGTACATAACAGCGAAAAAGAAAAGGGAGGAGAGAAAGGTAAGGTAAGGCGGTACGCAGTTAATCACGCACAGTTGGTATAACATGACGCGACAGGTGACCATTTTTGTTGTTGTGTTGATGTCTCGATCTACTGTCTCTGTGTTTGGGGAACGAAGTGAAGTGAAGTGAAGAGACTAGAGAGAGAGTGGAGTACAGTGTGATGAGTAGGGATCGAATTAACTTGGCGAGAGCAGCGCAGCGCGTCTTTGGTGGGAGGGGCTTTGTATGTATATATGTGCAGTGGGGGGCCTATAGGATTCGCTAGCTAGCTAGGACAGTTTATGGTACGTGATCGATGAAACCGCGTCAAATGTATACTGTTAGTACTTACTACTTAATAGTACACATGTACTCACAGTTTCTTTGACAGTATATGGACCTTTTTCTTGGTGGTTTAAGGAAGATTGGAGAACAAGTAAGAAATGGACAAATGAGGAATGGGAATATGGGATATAGGGTGCAAGACATCCGCAAAGAAAATCAAACTTTGGGAAAGAATTATCTCAATGGGAAATGAGACTTCAATTTGAAATGGAGCACAATTGGGATATAGAATGAATGCTGTCAAATAAGTACACACCACAAATTAGGTCCGGTGCCTATGAATAATTGATGGTAGTTTTGGAATTGGTGTTTTATAAATTAACAGATTTGTTGTGTAAAAGCATTAATAATTCAATCCGTCGTCATTGCAAAATATTACTCATATGGTTAGCACTTATCGGAACCGATATGACAATGAAAATAATAAGAAAGGAACAAAATTATATTGGCAGTGCATAACTCAACCGTAGTGTCATTATATTATGGCGCACAATGAGTGTCATATAGTGCGAAACGCTAACATAAGAGTGTCAGTTCTACAAATAGTTAGCACTACTGCACTATTAGTTGGGTCAAACTGTCCAAAATCCCGCATCAGCAAGGAAATAGCCACGCACTTCTCAGCAAGTCAGCACCTAAACCATCACTCAGCAATTCTCAGCTCCTACAGCAGCACTCTCACTGATACCATCTAATCATGCATAGACATGGGTCAGACACTAATAGCAAAGACCAAGATGGAGCAAAGTAAAATTAAAGTACATAAATGCTTTGAATTACACCTGAGGTTCCAACTTCGACGCTGAATATGTGAGAAACAGATATGATTTCAGCAACCACAGACCAGTGCTTGATAGCTCGCCCCACTTGAAAATTATGTATAAGCCACAAATTAAATGTGAAAATGGATCTGTAGGAAAACAAAAACTGAAATAGGAGAGTAAGGAGGCAAAACAACTTACAGTACAACTCTTAGCTTTGAAGAAAGAGACCGTAGCGAACATAGTCCAAACACAAAGAAAGGTATGCAAAATACTTGCTGTAAGAGCCACCGTTAGCTTCGCAACTGCTGCATCGTTTGAGTCTCTGAACCTGAATTGAAACATCTATAATTATGATAAACTTATCCTAAAGGCAAGAGCTATCAAGCAGCAAATATAGCAGAAGACGTACTGTATATTAAACCAGTATTTGATTATACTATAGTTGCTTTGTAACTCAAAGAGTGCAGATGTAGAAGTATCTAAATACCCTGATTATTGCCACGAATTACAGGTTGTGCTCAGAACACCTAACATGCCAAACATTCAAGATTCTCATCATATGAAACATGATTACCAGTCCTTGCCTTTTCTTGGTTCACTTACAGTTTAATGTTCACAAAATATAATCCCATATATTATCACAAGTCTTTATCTCTTAACAAATCATACAAACTAACTCGAAAGTGTGAGCCCCGGGATATCTTTACAGCAAGTTAACACAGAGAGTGCATCAAAGATTCAAGATAAACGTCTGGTAGGATAAGATAAATAAACTACAAGGCAAAGCAGATATCAAAAATCTTCATTTAAGTGCAAAGACTACATGGGATCAAGATTCAATCGGCAATCTAGATAATAAACCAGTCCTTGCCAGGATCAGACCGTTTGCATAAGAGTCGCAACATAAATGAATAGCTGCCACAACATTGTTCGAAATCTATAGTACGCATCAAGATTCAATCGTCAATCAAGATAGTATTAGTCTAAACTCTTGTTGCTACAGCATGAGTCATCAACCGCAATTTACCTTCAGAACACACAAAACAAATTAGCATCATAGTCCCCACAAATGAACCATAAAACCCACAGCCTTGCGAGCCCTTGCGTTATGCTTAAACTACATAGCATTCACAGCCTAGAGAGAATTTCATTGTCAATGTAAATCTCTATATTCAATGGACAATTTAGACCCCAGATGGCCGTCAAGATCTCTAATCCACCCTGGAAAAATACATTCCACTTAAAATAATCTTTACAATGGGAAGTGAGACTTCACTTTGAAATGGAGCTCAATCAATGTTGTCAAATAAATACACGCCAAATGGGTTTAAGTGTAAATTTCGGCAAAGCAGATATCAAACTCTTCATTTCAGTGCAAAGACTACATGACACAAGACTTTTAACAACCAACGGATCAACAGCAATCACAAAGGATCATTACACGGTTATTAATGTTACAACTTCGTAATCTAAACTACTGTTCAAGACGCAATTGACGATTGGGAAAGTATTAGTCTAAACTCATGTTACTAGAGCGCACAACCATGAGCCATCAACCAAATTAAAGTTTGCATTCGCATTCAGAACAGACAAATCTACCTTTTACAGTATCAATTAATGTAGCAGACTATCATAGTTACCCAAATGTAAAATAAAAGCACAGCCTGCAGGCCCTTAAGCATTCAAGGCTTAATTAGATAGCAATATCAATACTTCAATATCAGAGGAGGCAAAGTAGTCATGAAATGCTTACTTACACTCCAAAGCCTTGTCTTAGCCTCTCATCAACCAGCATCATAACCAAGAGGAAGAAAAAAACAAACAGCTTAACCTGCACATGTATGAAAGGCTAAGTTACCACCCAAATGAAATTTATCATCTTTTTAACAAACCACGCACCTAAAAACAGTCCCAAGACCACTTCTTTTTTTGCTATCAAAACTCACACCTTTTAGATTCTTCAATTTCTCTAATTCGTATACAACAACAACAACAACAACAACCGAGTGTAAATCCCCGTTCAATGGGGGTGCTCGGGGTCAGATGTACGCAACCTTACCCCTATTTAAGAAGGGGACTACTAAATACAACAACCCAAATTAATAAATGTAACAACCCTTTTAAAACTTTTACAAAATGTGACAATTTTAACCTTTTCCTTCTTTAAACTAAATCAACACATTTCTACACACTCTCTCTCCTACTATTATGTGAAATGAATGACTCTCTCTCTCCTACATAGACTATTAAGTCCATTTACACTATCTCTTCTACTATTTTGTGAAATTAAGGACTCCTCACTTTTACATAGAACTCACCTCTTTCACATAAAATTAAACTCACTTGAGCTAAGTGGTGAGTTACACCCAAATGATGAGTTGCACCTAAGTAGTGAAAGGGAGAGGGGCTGAGTTAAATGGTGGTTCATAATACATGCCGGCGCCCCGTCATTCCCAACATGCAGCAAGTCGCAAGTCGTGAGTTCACTTACAAGTGAACTCTCAACTAGTGCCAATCGTGAGTTCACTTGTAAGTGAACTCACGACTTGTGCAAATCGTGAGTTCACTTAGTTCACGACTTGCCAATCGTGAGTTCACTTACAAGTGAACTCACGACTTGCTGCAAGTTGGGAAGTGAACTCACGACTTGTGCAAATCGTGAGTTCACTTACAAGTGAACTCACGACTTGCTGCAAGTCGGGAGTGACGGGTCGACGACGGGGCGGGCGGCGGTATGTATTAGGAACTCACCACTTAGCTCAACCCTTTTCCCTTTCATCACTTAGATAGTTAGATGCAACTCATCACTTAGCTCAAGTGAGTTTTATTTAGAAGAGTGAGTCCTTGAGTTAGTTTTATGTATAAGTATCTTACCTATTGATTTGGAGAGAGAGTGGTGGCGTTCTTGAGGGAGACGGCGGTGGGGGCGTTCTTTGAGGGAGGTTGCGGCGGCGGTGGGTGTGAGTGTGAGTGTTTTGTTTTGTTTTAATTTGGTTTGGTCGTGATTGTGAGGGAGAGGGAGGAGAGAAACAGTTGTGAGGGAGAGGGAGGAGAGAGAGTGTTTTGTTTTAATTTTGGGGATAAGGGTAAAATAGTCCGGTTCTTATTTTTTTTAAGAGAGTTGTTACATTATCAATTTTGGGTTGTTGTATTTAGTAGTTATGTTTAAGAAAACAGAGAAGTTGTTTCCGAGAATTTCTCTAATTAATATAAATTACTAATATCCTGAACATGGGTTAATAAATTCAAAATACAATCCCCCAGATGATGAAATTCACATCAGAAGAAAAGAAAACTAAAAAAGGTAGAAACTTTAGACAAAAGAGAGGAAATGAAACTCAAAAACTCACAGCTTGCAGAAGATTGAAAGGTAGAGAGCAAGCGTTGAACTTCTTCCACTTCACTGGGACAACTGCAGCCAGAATTCTGAAACAAAAAAATAAAATAAAAACCCTGTAGAAGAAGAATAATGGTTGCAGTATACATTAAAATATGCATAAATACATAAACACATACCCATGCATCATGAAAGCAACCAAAAATAACATGGCCATCCTAAGTATCACCCTGTTAAACAAAAACACCAAAAAGAGAAAAGTTTCAGCCTTGTTAGAAGAAAAGTTCTGCAATGAAGATAAGTTGTACGTACGTACTTTTGGCCACTGGAGGAGCGGTTGACCATGGTTAAGCGGACTTGCATTTTGTTGGAAAACTGGGGAGTAAAGAAAGAGAGTGGAGTGCAGATGTGCAATGGGTGGGTATGCAGTATATTAGTAAGGTTTCTCTGCTGTTGCTTAGCTTCTGCAAATGCAACAGTACTTAAAAGAGTTGAGTTGAAGGGGGGGAAACTTGGAAAAGGTTGGTTGTGGGGCTTATCGATCTGCATGCAAGTACTGGTCAGATATCTACTTGCAATCTGAGCAGTTCATTTGATTTTGTTAGACACGTGTCATAATCTCTTTAAAGGAATTGACCTTTCACCCTTTTAGGTAGCTTCCTTTATGCATGTTTGTCATTGTTTGGACTGTTTTACCATCGAAAAGATACGAAAAATGTTTAATTTGGAATTGTTTTCTTTTTTTGTGAAATTGTGTTGTATTAAGGCATTGTTTGGGAGGTAGCGGCTAGTAGTTAGCAGTTAGCGGTTAACAGTTTGACTAGTAGTAGTAGTTAGCAGGTATAAATTATTTAGTACATTTTATTATTAGCAATTAGTAGTTTGTCGTGTAAATTGGTAAAGATAACCAAACTACTCTATGAAAATGCTGTTGTCAATAGCATTTGGGGAAGAGTAGTTTTGTGTACTTAAATGCTCTTGTAACTACTCTCTACCAAACATCTCTTTTATGCTCAAAACTACTCTTATAACTAGAAACTACTAACCGCTCTTTGCCAAACAAGGCCTAAACGTGATGCATGTGTGATTCGTTCCTAGAATACTTTTTTTTTTTTTGAAGGAATGGTTCTTTAGAGGGGATTTAAATCGTAACTAGTATCTACGGAGTATTAAACTTGGCCGCCTAAGCCTTACATAGGTTTAATTAAGTCAATTATATCTCTTTAATATGAAACAATATTCCCAATAATAACAAGAATCGAGACTTAGATAGGCTTGGTAATCGACAAGTATATATGTCAATTATCAAACTTTGTTTTAGAGTATGGGAGAGTTGTTAGTGTACAATTACTTTTTTATCATCATCATTGTTTATTCATTTAACTCCCAATATGTGGTAACCTTGTTTTTTTTTTCGGGCATAGGACAAAAAATTCAGGCATGCATTGTGAACCACTCATTTTATCTGTGCTAACAGACGTCATTATCCGTCACGACGGATATGAGAATTTTTAATATTCGTGACGACAATTTTTAATATTTGTGATGACAGACTTTATTATCCGTCACGACGGATTGGAAAACTTGTGGTGACAGATAGGAGGTTAGGGCGGTAAAGAGGACGGGAGGGTATGGTAGGACGGTGGAAGGGTAGTCGAGAGTCGGCCCGAGAGGGGATGGGAGAGAGGGGAGTCCGCCCAAG
>ONZK01001985.1:0-22185 GCA_900322385.1 Pharnaceum exiguum | reverse complement strand
GGTCCTTCTTCTTCAATGTGGGAGGACATTCACAACAGAACACATTACATGGAAGTTTCGCTATATTACTGTTTAGAGAATTGATATGTGCTCTAAAAGGTTGCAGTAAGCCAGTAACTTAGGTGCCCTTCATAATGAAAAATAGATTCATGCATATATATACAGGAATTTAAATGATAACACTGCCCTTAGCTTAGAACAAGCATTGTTGCCATCTTTGTCATGTTGTTATATTTAGTCGAGTTGTTGTTGTTTTGGTTGTGGGGTGATGATGAAGATCGATGGGACATGGTAAATGGATTGCATTGGGGGGAGAGAGAGGGGTGGGGAATAGGCGACAGAGAGTTGAATAAAGGAAATTAAAAGGAAAAGAAAAAGAAAAGGATATTAAGGCAAAATGACGTATGTACCCTTTATTTTAACAGTCAACTAAAGAACTTGACAGTCAAACCCCAAAATGACAACGAGACTAAACCTCAGGTACCTAAAAAAAATATCGAATACCACAGGTACCCAAACAGACAATATGGCATACCTCAGGTACCCAAAAGGTAAAATATCCTACTAAAATTCATGGCCCCAATGGAGAACCTGTGAACCATTATGTCAATCATCTTTGTTTAAGGGATGAGTGATCGTTTGAACCTATTGTTTTTTTTTTTTGAATCTAGGCTCAGCGACGAACAGTAAAGATACAACAAAAACAACTGAGTGTATCCCCATTAATTAGATGGGGGTGCTCGGGGTCAGGATGTACGCAACCATACCCCTGTTTAAGAAAACAAGAGAGGTTGTTTTCGAGATTGACCCATTGCTGCATTGAATTAATCACTTCCAACAACTTCACCAAAATAAGAAATGTTGAAAGGTTTTTATAGCCATTTTACTATAGTACATAATCACCTAAAGTTAGAAGATATAAAATAGTGTGAGTTAATGTTCGACCGTGTTCGCACAGCTATTCAACTCGTTTTTGCTCAATTTATAAAATATCAAGTCAATCTTTGGTTTCCTAGTGATGCTAAGTTGCTAAGCTGAAAGTAGTAGCACGAATTCCTCACGGCAATACAACATATATGTATCTAAACCTCGGGTAAATTGGACATTTAACATTTATAAATTTAAAAATCAACTGCCACGTCACCAATTTTAACAGTCAACCCTTCAACTTAACGGTCAAGCCACTAAAACGCTAACGGCACCAAACCTCAGGTCACCAAAATAATAATATCCAAACCTCGGGACACCAATTCATAATTAGGCCAAACCTTGGGGCACCAAAACGCAAAATATCCTTTTAAAAAATGTATATAATACTTTACCCCAACTCTAATATGTATATGCCGGTTCATTTTTTCGATGAATTTGGCCGGAAAATTGACTTATAACCGGAAACTATGATGTGGTTTATTTGCACCTTATTTGTAACATAAGGATCCTAATTGCTGCAATCACAATGTAGGGGGTTTAATTGCACTAAAGGCACAAATTAGAGAGCTTAATTACCACTTTCGCGAATAAAAAAGGGTGGAAAACAAAAAGAAACGAAAGGAGTAATTTTTAAATTTTTATATCGGTAAATTTATGGACACCCGCCTTCTAGTCAAAATCATAGGCAGTGGCACTGAGAATGGTATAGGGGAGTGGTACAGAAGATTTTGACTCACCTGGCTCAATGTATTTTAACTAATATTTGAATGATTTTTTTCAAAAAATTAAGTTGGTAGCCGTTTGTAAACAAACAAAAAGTATAATAATATACGTACAGTACTATTGAAAATCAGCAAGTCTTCCGTGCACCCGGTGTACCTATACACCGGGTGCCACGTCAGCTTTTAAAAAAAAATTAACATAGGTGACTAATAGCAATTTTTATATGACTAATGACTAGTATGTATTTTTATATGACTAATGACTAGTAGGTATGTGACTAGTGAGAATTTTTAGATGATTAATGTCTCCGAACTACCGTCTGACTTTTAGGCATGTATTTTTTTCTTTTTTTTTCCTTTTTACTAGGAGGTGCCACCTAACAAGTGTACACCTGGTGTAGCCTAGACTAGGAGATTCAAAATACACCTAAATTTATCATATAAAAAATTTAGAACATATGTCTCTTGGAAGGTTATGGTAAATTGGTAAATGAATATTTTTGTTGGTGTGAAGGGTAATCAATTTATTAGTCCATTTCTTTCCTTTCTTATCTTGTTTTTCAGATAATTTAAAAAAAAATTGGCTCATATTTCATTTATAAATTTCTATTCTTATGCCTTACTAATTTAATCAAGGTTAGCACATTTGCTCAGAAAATAACATGATGAAAGGAACAAAATTGGCAGTGCAAAAACTCAACCGTAGTGTCAATATGGCGCACAAAGAGTGTCATCCAGTGCCAAACGCAAACATAGGACTTAGGAGCGTCAGTTCTACAAATAGTTCGGACTGCACTATTAGTTGGGTCAAACTGTCCAAAATCCTGCATCAGCAAGGAAATAGCTACGCACTTCTCAGCAAGTCAGCACCTACACCATCACTCATCAATTCTCAGCTCCTACAGCAGCAACTGCCGGAGACCAAAGGATTATCCCAGCCACTGATAAGAAAGATATAATCATGCATTCGGAACATACAAAACTAATTAGCATCATAGCATTCACAACCTAGAGAAATCTCACTGTCAATGTAATTCTCTATATGTTAGTTCTAATTAGACAAATCTAATTAGTTCAGTGATACAATCAGATCCTTTTTGTTCTGATTTAAACAGGCTAACAAAACCACAGGGATGCAAAAATTCTCATTATTGTAGGTTAGTCAGTTAGTCACTGTTTCATTGACCCCTTAAATGGAGGCTCTACTTTTCACCACTAGTATGCTTCCAATGGTTCACATCACCACATGAACATGAGAATAATAATGACCCATTACTCATCATCAGTTTCCAAATATACAAGAAGAACTGCAGTGCTGCAAGTGTAAAGCCCACTGCAAAACTCGAAATGCTGATTTTATCCAATATGATCAAATCAAAAAAAGAAGAAGAAAGAATCCACAATAGAAATCAGAAATGATTGACAGAGGAAACACTCAGACAGAGAGTTACAGGCAACAACAATGACCTTGCACCTTATCGACAGTACACTAGTACAGTATATGTTTAAATTTCTAGATATCAAACCCACTGGAACATATTCTAAATTGCTTAAGTACATCAGGTCTGTATAGCCTAGTCAGTTTAACAATCATGTTCTAATTAACTGCAGGGTTGTTAGGACAAATTTTCCAAAAACTTCGACAAGTATCCGTGCAGATCGAGGATAGAGAGCTAGTTGTCAGCAGCTTCAACGACACTGCCCGCCGAGTCCGAAGGCTGCTCCTGCTCGAATCAGAAGTTCAAAAGGCAATTAAGACTTGGGGTATCAAATAACATTACAATGAGAGACCATTAACAAGAGAAGCTACGCTTACCACTTCTGCTGAGATATGAGTCTTCCTTAGATTTTGCAGGAACCGAACACAATTCACCCACTGATCACAAAAGTTATAATCATAGGTTAGAAAAGTATAGCCAAGAATCCAAGACCAAGATAGAAACAGACCAATCAACAAGTGAATTGGAGATATATGCACCTGAGGTACCAACTTAAGAGCAGCAATGGTGAGGAACACATAGCAGAAGATGATCCATACGGCAACGCTTAACAATGTAGGCCTCTACAAAATCATGTAAGCCAAAATAATATGGAAATGCTCTGAAAAAACGAAAACCGAAACATAGGAGACAATATATACAAGAAGACTTACGCAGCTCTTGGCTTCATGTACAAACCACACGGTACCAACAATAGTCCAAGCCCCAAGAAAAGGATAGACAAGAAGGCAGCTCACTGATAGAATCACCAATCTTTTCTGCTGAACCTGTGCACTTATTGGCAGGATGACAGTGTCATCTAGGAACCTGAATTGAAGCACCTATAAACTATAAGTAAACATACCCCACGGCAATAGGTAGCCATATTACACACAGCAGGTAAATATCTCAACGATTCAATTTTTTTAGAAGAATGAAAGATGGGTGACAGTACAGGACAAGAACTTAAACAATTAGTAAGGGCGAGAGTAAAGATTGAGTTTGGGGATTACACTCGGTAGTTGTTGTTGAGAGTAAAGAGTTTATGGATTCAGTCATTCTGCGTCATGCTTGTCGATCATTATAACACTATAACAGTGTAACTTCAATTCAAATGTTACCTTTTGATCACTTCAATCATATTCAATGATGCAAGGGTTGTGTACTAAGCATTGCAAAGTCTATAACATAACGTACAACCTATTAATTAACTTGTCCTGGCTATTCCTTGGTCACTTACAGGTTACACTTCACTGCTCATCACATATAACATCAATTTATCACAAATCAATATCTTTCGTAAATAATAAAACAGACCACGTACTCTATACAAAGAGTAAATTTCCAAATAAATCCGCGATGCACCAATGGCTTAATTATTACTCCCTCGTTTCTGTTTGTTTTTCTTAATTATTTGGCTTTTGCACACATTAAGAAAAAACTCTCTTTTGTTGGATTACAACAAATGGCTAGTGATGGTGGGGCATGCACAAATTATATTGGAGGGATAAGATTGTTATTTTCACACAAAACAAAAAATCAAAAAATACCAAGAACGCATACACAAAGAACAAAACAAATATCTACACGGAGAAGAGAAAAATATTTGTAAACCTTTTTTATATATGAGATTGGGTAGGGAGGGTCGATCATTTTTGTATAGCCGAGGGACGAAAGGTCATGATTATATTGTCGAGTGGTCATTAATAGTTTAATACCCAATCTTAAAAACGTGTTCACACAAATTTTTTCCGACGAATAATTATTCACATACAAAATTAAGAGTGGCATGCATAGTGATGAAAGGCGGCTTACACTCCCATGCCAATTCTCAGCCGATCTTCCACCAACATCAAAAAAGCGCAGCGATGCAATAAACAATAATATCAACCTCCACATATATAAATGACACCATTAATTATTAATAACCAATACAATAAACAAATACGAAGTATTATATATATTTCTCAATTAACATGCATGTCCGTTAATAAATAATACTCGTAACCAATGAACAAATATTCTCAACATGTCCATGCATGCATCTTTGTATATTCATAGAACCCAGATAACACGAACGTTGTAAAAATTGAAACTTTACATTGAAAAAGAATGAAAGAAACTTTACAATTTGCCAGAACTGCCAGAAGTTGAAATTTTGGGAACACACGTCGTCGACCTTCTTCTTGTGCAAGGCCCAGACGATTGCAGTTAAAACTCTGGGAAATTTAAAAAAGAAATGAAAACGTTAAGAGTAATAATTTACGTAAATGAAAAGTGTACAATATAATACATATACTCGTATGTACATAGGAGTAGATAGGTAAGGTACGTACCCAAGCATGACCTGCAGAAGGACATTAATCATGACCAGGCTAAGAAACAAACAAAGAAAGAAACAAGTTAGAATGAAGAAGAAGAAAAATGACAGCTTTAATTAATGCATGCATGTACAAGAGAAAAAGAAAAGAGAAGAAGGTCTTAGGTCCGTACTGTTGGTAGACGGAGAAGAGGGCGTAATTGACCATGATGACGTGATTTCTGTTACGTTTGAATGTGTATGGGGAATAAAGCTAAGAACGAATGAAGTGAGGAGAGAGAGTGGAGTAGAGTGATGAAGAGCAGCACGTACAGCACTGCAGCGTGTCCGTCTTCTTTGGTTTTGTTTTGGTGCTTCTGTGGTGGGGCCCTATATATATGTATGTAGGATTCGCTAGAACGTACAGTTTTGTCAGTTTGTGGTGAACCCGCCTCAAATTTCTTCTTGGTGAGTTGTGGTAATTTCTGTTAATAATCTCATTTTTAATAAGGTACCTTAATTCAATCCGTCAATAGAAAATATTTTATCACTTATTATATGTTAGCACTTTTATCATATGCAAAATGTTTTTAATTTTATTGTATGGTTAACCTCATTCGGAGTGTCTATATCACAAGTTCTACTGTCTGCTATCGAGAAAAAACTGTGCTTAATCCGTTTCATAGACGGAGTATAAGACTTAGTGAGATAAGTCTTTAATGTTTATTCGAGGGGTCGGTAATAACGATGTGAGAGGTAATTAATATCCAATCTCATATATGAAACACGATTGTCGACAAAATGGTAAGTTGTATGTTTTGTTCATCTATCAAAGTATAGATGTGCATTTCAAATTATAATTATGCACGCTTACTGTAGACTGTAGTAATAGCTTCCTTTTTTTTCTTCTCATATACCTGTCTTCCTTCTTTCATACCACAACAAGTTTTAAAAATGTACGGAGTATTGGCTGTGTTACCAATGCGTGATATAGTTTGGGTACAAGGGGCAAGCCGCGAGCTTCATATCTAATCTACAAAGACCAAGCGAAGAGTATCCTGGTTAGTTTATGTACAATTTCTACTCCAATTTCTATTATGAGTTTCAGGTTTTCCACCATCGCTACCCCCAAAAGCTGTTAGTCTCCATTCTCCAAGATCAAAAAGGCACAACTTTCTCCAAGAGTTGAACATCATGATTCATGACATCATCTATAAGCCAAAATTTGCGAAGATCCACCATATCCCCTAGCAAGAACGGGGTGAAGTGACGGCAGATGGAGTATGCTCAGCAAGAGGGAGGAAGCTAGACACACCACCATTCTCCGCAACTTCCAGAGAACTTTCGGACTCACTGCTAGACACAACATGACCGGATCTTACAGGTCGTAGAAATCCCTGTATCCGCAACCGATAGCTTTCACTTGGTGTATGGGTTCCGACATATTGGGTTGTAGTCACCACAGTGGACGAGGTTCTCTCTCGCTCAGAGTCGTTACGAAGATTGGACAGAGCACTTAGGTCCAGATTTGGAAAAACGGAGCAGCGGCAACGCGGACATTTCACATTCAAACGCAGCCACTGATCTATGCATTCGACATGGAAGTTGTGAGCACAAGGTAAGCCACGGACCTGCAGGGGGAGTTGTTCTTAGGATAGGCACGTGCAATCATTCAGGAAAAAGAAATACAAAAGCTACCACCTAGAAGTTTACTACCTATTATGGCTATGTTAAGACTAGTAATCCCAGATCATGCACACACAGCACCATCATCATCAACCACTTTCAAATTCACAAATCAGAAACGCAAACTAATTCATATCAACACAGAAGTTCACACCATCTAAAAGTGCGTACTACTCCACTAGCAGAACTGATTTCGCCACCAGGAAACACTTTACATATACAGCGACAAGACAAAGGAAAAAACGAAGAAATAATCCAGGTAAGTATCCCACTAAAACCAGCAGAGTAGACTAGGTAAGGGTTCCCACTCAATAAAAGATGAAAAGAGAGTGTCCCTGATATCCCGTATTCAAGCTTTTATTTTCAGTAACAATGTAACATGCTCACCTCATTCCCGACGCGGAACTCCTCCAAGCAAATAGGGCACTCACTGCAGTCTGTTGGGACAGCCTTAAGCCTGAACTTTGGAAGTTCTTGAATGAGGGCCTCCACTGCTTCTCTCTGTACACAAATTAAAAAAACATACACCCAATAAAAATCATAACAAAAGCTATGTTTGAAGTTCAAACTTTCAGATACATGCTGCATATTCAAGACAATTTGCTGTTTGAAGAAAGGCTGACGGGGCTTGTGAGTGCAAAATTAAGAGGTCAGATTTTCTATTAAAGATACTTTCAGAACTGAAGAGAGACTACATGTACCAGTGGTACTGTTAGACTTCTGAACTCTTCAAGCACAGATTAGTATCTTCAGATAACACTCTCAAGTTTCATTTTCCAAAAATTCAGGGAAATGACTATTAAACAACATCAAAATTCAGAAATCCATGTTGGAAACCTCTAAAAGGTTTGATAAATGATCACCTGAGCAGCTGTCAAGTAAAGCCCGGGATGGTAAGCAGCAGTATCTTGTCCCATGCCTCTCATCTCTTGGCCAGCAGCTTCAAATGCCCAATCAGGTACGCGGACCAAGTCAACCAACACCTGTATCAACATTTTCAGAGCAAATACTATACGAGGCAGGAAGCTCCTTGTTTACCAGGAGAGAAGAGACAGACAAACTATTAACTGGTGTACAAATTAAACATGTTTGTTTACAAATTGCAAATTATCTCAGTTTTACCATGACTGACACAAACCAGGATTCATGAATCACTGAATCAGGAAGAATATAGATGGTACACCTAGCAGAGACAGTCACAGCCCAATAACTAGCACCAATGGGTAGGCAAGAACGAAACAATTAAATGAGATGTCAGCGCGGAAGACAAAATAAAATCAAACAAGGGCATTCTAGGATAACCAAATGATCCAAGAGTATACCTCAACATTAATTACTTTGATGTTTGTCCATCCTATTTTAGAAAAGCACGGCACTATGATTCTGTGGTTGTCTCCAACAACTAGGGTATTAAACATAGGTAATGAAGAATGGGTGTCATGGGGTTGAAGGGGTCACGGTATTATATCACTTAAAAGAAGAGACATTCATCAACATCATCAGAAAAACTAGAAAAAGAGTAGCATAGAACATTTAATGACTGGTAAAACTTGACTTGAGGGCCAAACTTAAGAATTTGGCCACAAGTAACCACAAAAGCAACAAAAGTTACATTCAACTAGTTAAGGATAGCTATTTGAGACACGGAATGCTTACTCCAATCTCTGATGAAGGAATACCCTGCTGAGCTCGAAGCATGTGAGCTTGTCTTCTTGCTAACCACTGAATGAATGACCAGCAAAACACAAGAGAAAGAAAAAGTTGGGAAGCTTTTCACAGATTGCAGCATGTTAAAATTCAAAAGCATAGAAAAGCACAGAATCCATAGAAATAGACCTTGCCAACACAGATGAAAGCAATGCAACAAAGTGCACAATAACTGAAAAGCAGCCATATCAAGAAACCCCACTTTTGACCTTCTTCAGGCAGCTGCAAAGATACAAAGACAGCACCTACAATCGGTTATACTGGAAGTTGGAATAGGTGGGGGGTGGGGGGTGGGGGGGTTTACAAAAGTTAAAGCGACTTACACAGTCTCTGGCCTTGGTGAACCACAAGGTGCCAATTACAGTCCACGCCCAAAGAAAAGGATATAGTACAAGAGAAAGAACTGAAAGAACCGCTACTCTACCACAAAAACGGGCATATCTCTGCTGCCAGCCAAAGTCTCTGTAGCAAACAATTTACACATTGAATAATCTACTAACCGTACACATTGCAGACAGTAGAAACTAGATACTGTAAGAATCAGACAGTTGTTTTAGCATACAGAAACCACGTACAATCTGTAGAAGGTAAAGCATATAGGACACCTATATGGTAAAACCAGATGACTACTTGCATACCCAGAAAATTTGAATGTTGGCTCACCAAAGAGACCCCATATGAGTCCAACTGACAAATCTAAAATATATTACACTGACACGTAGGTGAGAAAATATGAACTACTCATGTTCAACTCTTGTTCCAGAAATCAACCCTAAAATGTCACCACTGACTACTCAGTAACTAATGTGCATTAAAACACTGCACATAACAACATAGATATACATAGTATCATAACTGACTATTGAGGTAAAATTCATATCAACTACGGCCATGTTTGGCCAAGCTTCACTCCAAAAGTGATGTTCCTTTGCATTTTTGTTTCCATTCTCCCGCATCTTTTGCATCATCATACAATAAAAAGTCTCTAAATCTCCAAATTGATCAAAAGCAAAACCATCAAATTGGGGGTTCTACTTTTATCCATTATAAGTCATCTAGGAAGTTAATTTTTGATGGAGGTGGAGAAGTAGGAGTGAGAATGATAAGAAAAATACAAACGAAAAACACTTTTGGAGTCCAGATAGGCCAAACATGCTCTAAATGACATGAGAAACAAGCTATATAAGGAATAGCCTTATGTTTGTCCTGCAAACACTTAATGCACATTCTTCATCATTGCATACATCCAACCACCCGAAATCCACTTATTGCAAGAGTCACAATATAAATTTCAATTGCTAAGCTGCGACACCAAATGCGACAGGGACTATGGTTGCGGAGAAGGAGAAGAAGAACAACACAAAATAAGAACTTGGAAGGAAAGTGAATTCTTACAATCCCATTCCTGCAGCAAAGCCATTGTCCACAAACATCAAAAGCCGAAACAAGAAGACCGAGGAATAATCAACCTGCACATACATCAACAGCCACTACAATATAAGTATTGTTCAACTCATTCAAACAGCAGATGTCGAACAGGCCTAAGAAAAATTCCCAAAAATAAGAAAGGAAGGAAATCCAGAACCTACCACTATCCAAATGTGCAAAGGGTAAGTACATGAATGGTACCGTTTCCAATTAATTGCCACTATAATTCTGAAGAATATCGAGTTAAAGAACAAACATTTATGGCTTACAGAATAGCAACACTTGATAGCATACACCATCAATTGAAAGGACTCTAAAATCAAGATGAGCCATCATCAAATAATGCAAAATCAAGCCACAGAAAGATTTTCAAGATTTTGAAAACAGATATATCAACATAAACCCTGTAGAAGATTGGGCAGAAAATGTACACCCACAATAGAAAATGTAAATTTCACATGAGCCATCATCAAATGAAAAACATAAACAAGCAATTATACCTCAATCAAACACCGTATAACCAAAGATTAAAGATACCCAAATAAGATTAAGCAAAGGAAAGCAGGACAAAAATCAAAACTTTATGAAGGACAAATACCACTACAAGCATTTGCAAGAAGAACCCACAACCAATTAAAGCATGATTAGGCAATTACTACAATTGAACCAACTATTTAATCACAGAGAAAATATTAAAGATACCCAGAAAAGATAATTAAAAAAAAAACTGGAAAAAGATCATTAATCAAATTGAGCATGATAAGGCAATAAAAACACAATTAAACTACTTATAGACAAATTTAAAAGATACCCAACAAAGATAGAGCAAAGAAGAGAAGAAAAAACATGAAAAGATCAAATCTTTATGACATATACACACTAGTAGCAAGCATTTACAAGAATGCCCCACAATCAAATTGAGCATGATTAGCCAATTAAAACAAAATTAAAAGATACCCAACAAAGCTAAAGCAAAGAAAAGAAGAAAAACATAAAAAAGATCAAATCTTTCTTAAAAAGGATACACACTAGTAGCAAGCATTGACAAGAAAAACCCATCGTACCTACAAAAGAGCAAAATTCAACAAAATTAGAGACAAACCCATTTAAACAAATGCTACAAACATTAGAAAAATGGAAGAAAATTAGAGGTTTAGAAAGGTAAAGATTTTAGTACCATTTGAAGTCGACACCTCTGATGGCCATGGTAAAGATTAGAGCATTTGGAGAGGGAGCAGTGAAAAGGGTAGTTTGGGGAGAGAGAGTGGAGTGCAAAATGGAAAGGGGAAGGTTTAGGAGGTTGGAAGTTGGAGTGACAAGTGACGAGTGATGTGAAGCACAAAGCAGAAGGAAATGGGGGAAAGTTAAAAAAAGAAAAAGAAGTAATTGCAGTATGGCAGTCACTGCACACGCTATCTTTGTTTGACGATAGTTGTTCGATTCTTGACGGCGTTACTTCTCATCATGCATTTACTAAGCATCAGAACAAGTTGATCATCAGAAGGGAAAAAGAACAAGTTGTTCCTTTTCTTCTTCCTTTTTCATTTACTATGAAGCAATCACTTGTAGAGTTGTTGTGGCCTTTTTTTTTTTATATATTTTTCGGTTTTGGTTTTGGTTTTGGTTTTGGTTTTGGTTTTGGTTTTGGCTTAATTTCATGTGTTTTTTTTTTTTGCAAGGATGAACATTCTTACTAATCAAAACATAAAGGTGTTCGAGATGGTGGTGTTCCATCCATTAGTACATTTAAAAGAAATTAGAGGTCCTAAGAAATGATGGTACGATCATGATGAATAATTACATCCCATACAAATATCAGTATCCAAAATAAAGGGATGCATAAAGGCTTTAATTTCCAGATCATCGATCAGCATCTTGGTATTACCAAAAGTCTCATTCCTTGCTAGTCTAGTTGCATGATCCGCGGCTGCGTTTGCTTCTCGACCGACCTATTCGATTACTACCAAACTGTGTCCAAGGTCGAACTCCGAGCATTCAGTGACAAGTTCATGCAGATCATGGGAGGGTTTCACAGTTGCTGTTAGAAGTTGCCATGTTGTCTTACAATCTGTAGTCAAGATCACTTTGTGGTTTCCCGATGTCTGTATCCAAGCTAGAGCTTCTCTAATGGCCATTAGTTTTGCAGTACTAAGAGCTGTACATACTCTAGTTGTCTTTGTGTGAATTCTCATGGTTAGACCTTGGTGATTTCTTATGAGTATGCTAAGACCCGTAGCAAGTGAAGAAATATCAAAGGAAGCATCCACATTAATTCTAACCCAATCGTTATGAGGGGGATGCCATCCATGTTTAAGGGGATGTTGTGTTTGAAGATGTTCTCATTAGCACTCAAGAAATCTTTTGACTTGTTAATATTTAGAGTTATACATAGATCAATAGGAATAATTTGTTTTTCAAAAACCATACTCCCTCCGGTCATATATAACTTGCTGGATTGCCTTATACGTATGGTCTTTTTATACTTGCTTGTTTCCATTTTTGGGTCGGTCCTATGTCTATATTGACCCTTTTGCCCCTCAGCTCACTCTCACAGCTCTCACATTCCTCCCACCCTTTCCCCATTTTTTAACTTAAAATACCTTCTCTCATCCATTATTTCCTGACCAAATTTCTCTCCTCCCTCTCTCTGCTCCAAATTTTCTCACAAAAATGAACTCAAACCCAGAAATCTTCAACCCAAAAAAACAAAAAAAAAAAGGAAAAGATAATTAAACCCAGAAATTCAATCTTCCACAACCCAAATTCAAATCCCCAACCCAGAAACTCATCCAACACACAAGTCGTTTACTTGATTATTTTGATCTTTGCTCTAGTTCCCATGTTACTGCACCTAGCCACCCTTGATTCACGTTGTGTTTTCTTCGAAATCTTACAAAAGTTGTCAGAGATTAGCTAAGGTGTTTACTTGTTGTAGTTGTGGTACTTGTCTAGGGGAATGCCATCAAGCCATCACGTTCATCAATTTTTTGTTCATAAGATGCTCGAAAAATCTTCCCAAACGACAGCATTTATTTTGGCAGCCTTAATTTTTTCTGGGTTTGAGTAGGTGTTGGTGTTGTTGTTTGGATCTGGGTTGAGTATGTGTTGGTGTTGTTGGGATCTGGATTAAGGGAGTAGGCGGCATCTGCGGATGTGGTCGGCGAGTGACGGTGGGTGGTGGTACTGTTGTTGTTGGGGGTGGGAAGGGTAGTGATGAGAGAGAGTGGAGTTGGGTGGTACTTGTGTAGTTGTGTTGGTGGTATCGGTGTTGTGGTTGAGGTTGGTATTGGATGTGTGGGGAGCTGTTGGAGAGGGTGGAAGAGAGAGAGAGAAAGATGGGTCGAGTATAGATGGGGTTGAGGGAGTGTAGTGGGTTTATTTCACAATGGCATTGTTTGTAAATATACAATACCCATTAGGATAATATTGTCATTTTGGCTTTACTTTTAGGGGTTTCTTAATTTGTGTGCCCAAACCAACAAGCAAGTAATTCATGACCGGAGGGAGTATTGTTTCTTCTAAGCCAGATTTCCCATATTAAAAACCAAAAGAAAACATTCCATGGGGGTGGGCTAGCACCTGGTATGGTAATTTTAGAATTTCCTTGGCCATCAAGCCATTCTCTAATTTCATGTTCAATTCATTGTAATTAGAGATGTCTATATAAGTGAACTTGTTATCATCAATTTAGTTCAGTCTTAGATTAAGTAAATCTAGTTCAAAAAGATTAAGTAAATCTAGTGTATGATTTAAGCGTAGATCTTCTTCAATGCAATAGAAGAAATTGAGGAGGTCTCTCAGCCTAAAAAGGTGGGATTTGAATGGGGGTTTTGTCACCTTTGGATTGACAGCATCTCATTACATACAAAGTGCCTCAATTTCAGGTTGATTTGTAACAAAACACGTTTGATTTAAGGTAGACGTTGTTGTAGTATGTTCTTATATACTCCCGCTGACATTGAATAAAAGTGAGTCAAAATGGAGTCTAATTAATAGTCGATTATTAGAACCAATTAAAATAATTCAATGAGTCAAAGTTGGCTCGGCTTAAATCAACTTCATTAAAAATTCGATAGTACTTTGTTGGTCAAAGTTAACTAGGTTTGTAGACAAACTAGTTTGACGTATGTCCATCTCTTTAGAAAACTGACTTAATTAATAAGTTAATAGTATGGAATTATGGACCAAGATCAGATGGAGCCTTTTTTATTGTACTGTATTGGTTTTGGTGGTTTGACATGAAGTTTGATTGTTTTTGCTAACATTAGCTTTTGATTTACTAATTAAGTTTTACCACTAACTTTCGTCATCGGGTGTGTCTCTAAACAATTAGGAGTGGTGAGTCCAAAGAGCCACAACTCCAAATGGAACTTTTTGCCACTCCTTTTGGCGTTACGTACCTTGAGCTTTCTATGCCCAAAGGTCAAAGCTAATGTTATTCAGAAGCCGGTCTGATATTGGTAGATGAGGTTCTTGTTCAGTGGTTGAAGTTTGATATCTACCATTGGTCAAGAAGAAAGTTGTATCAATGTTTCAGTTAAGTAGTGAAATTCAACGACAGATAAACCTACATATGGTTAGTGTGACTGTGTGACTAGTCATCACCTTCTTGTTTTTGCCCCTTTTATGTCAGTTTTCCATTTAGAATGTTTGATGACACAAGAAACCAAACTGCCAGCGAAGTGGAATATCAACTGAATCAAGATGTGGAGTTGTGGACCTATTTACTCATTTCTTATACGGAGAAAACAATTAAGACACCACAATGGTGGTAGAATTAGAGCACCTTGATCAACTGCTATATATACCATCAATAGTTCAATACACTATACACTGTAATATTCAATCTACCTACAGCTAGGTGGGTTAAGGCACTTATATACACCAGAGATTGGTTTCTTGTATTCAGGTATGCTTTTTGCATCAACAAATCTTACCTCTCCAGGGCTGAAAGAAAGATCCCTATGCCTGAAAACAAGAACAGGAAAGCATAATAAACATAATTGCAACGACAAGTTAAGTGCAAATAGCATAATAGAGGCTGCAATTCTCATGATTTGAGCACCTTCGTAGATCAAGCCCAACTAAGCCAGCTTGTAGGACGCTTAAGTTGTCAGAATCAGGAGAGACGATGATGACAGTGTCCCCAGAATATTGGGTTTCGAGAATCGACATGAGCTGAGTCACACGAACAAACACATCCTCCACACTCTCATTAGGAGTTCCATCATCAACTGGAGGTGGCTTTATGTTTGGAGATATACCATCTGATGCATAAACCTGTGTATAAAAAACGGAAGCAAAGAAAAGGAAGAAAAACACTGAGACAGTAGTGTATGAGGTGTTATAATGTAAAACTTGCCTATAACATTGCATAAAAGTCGATTTAAAAGATCAAATCCAGACCTGGGAAACGGCTTCTAGTGGCTTGCCTTCGTAAGCCCCTAGACCGCGAGCATCCAAAAAGCTATACTCCGGAACAATTTGGCTGCACCCAAAGAAAAGCCACACACTCAAAAAGTTGCTTTTGAGTAACAAAGGCACGATAGGAAACTGAAAAACTCTCTTAATTACATGACAATGAATAAGAGCTTCACACAAACATATCCTTGACAAACAATCATGAAATATGGAAACTAGCCCTGACCTATAAGGATTATAGGTTTAATACTCGTCCTCCAGGACACAGCAATAGTCGACACAGCTATAGTCGATTTACTAGTAATTGAGATCACAAAGTATGTCAGAAAGTTGTGTCCGTATTTTTCCAGAGTTTCTGAATCAGTTCAAGGCACTATATCTATAATCGTGTACTAGTACATTTTCAGTTTTTCACTATATATATATGGATACTTTTGCCACCACGATTATTAAGACTAGCAGTTAATTAACATTTCTGATCATTTCTTGATCAATTTCAGACAGTTGCAATTGATGGTGTTATGCATCGGCATGATACCCAATTAAGGTTGATAGCCATTCTAGCAAATCCCAAGGCCAAACTCACCACTTGTTATTAACTTTTTAAGCACAAAAAAGAACAAAACATGTCCATGTCCTCATAACTAAACCAATTATCATTCATCAATTAGCATGTCTATCACATAAGTGACTTCATCCAAAAACTAAATTATTTCTAACAAAAGAAAACATAAACAAACAGTACAACATTAAACAGAACTTGAGTTGTTGAAGATACATTATCATATAATACATTCATTACCTCCTAGTGACTTTATTAACAGAAGCAATGATCTCAGCAGCCTGATAAGCTCTTTGGGTAATAGAAGGCCAAATCCAGCAGCTGCTCTCACAGGCTGCCATTTCCTTCAAGTCAAAAGCTGCCCTCACAGTCTGCCGCTTTCCGGTCTCCGATAAACCATTATCCATCGATGTTTTCGCTACCGGGTTCGTGTTGATTACCCCCAAGCTCTCATACTCTGACTCCCCTGCTCTCACTAAATAATACCTTCACCAAAAAAAAACACTCAAATTCAGCTAAAGACTTAAACTTTATGTTTAAAATGTGTTTTTGCAAGAAAATCTTGGTGGGTTTTGGTTTATACCTGTTGTTGAGCTGAAATGGAGGCATTTGGAAGAGGCCCCTGGCATTGGCGGGAAAGGGTGAAATGGGGAGCTGTGAGATAAGGAGAGAGAGTGGAATGGTGGTTGAGAGGGACAGTGAGCTGAGGAGGTGACGGCGTTTGATGTGTTGGAAGGTGGTGGTGGAGGAGTGAGAGTGGATTGGTGGTGGTGGTGATGGTAAAGGTGGTGGTTGTTTGGTACCAGAAGATATTGTTGATAAGTTCATTCTTTTGTTTTTGTGTTTCTGATTTTGTGGTTTTGTCTTTTGAAATTCTGTTTCTGTTATTTTGGGAGTTGTGTAAAGTGTGTTGGGCCATGTATTTGATCAGATGTGGGCTGTTTGATCCAAACAAATTGGGCAGGATATATTTTTTCATATTGACAATGGTATGTGTAGACTACCACCTTCAAGAGCGTTTTTAAGCATTCGGATACTTAGAGCAAGATTATTGGGGGTACCAGTTGAGTCTGAGTTTCTCAGACTGATATCCACTTTTGCAAATTTATCATTGTAGTTGAGTACCAGTTTTAGATGGGTATGTCAAAACTCAGACTCTACCACCCAAAAGTCATACCCAACTTGTACCAACCCTACATAACAAATAGTACTAAAAAAATAAAGTATGTGACAAGTGAAATGGTTTAAGTTAGGTATGAGTGAGTCTAACCAATAATGTCATTCAGTACCAGTTTGAGTCTGAGTTTGAAAATAACAATAAAATATTAGACTTGAGTACCACCAATAATCTTGCTCTAAATACCTTACATGCATGGTCACCTCAAAATGGGACGGATTACGCAACTTATTAGAAAAAAAAAACGAGGCTCTTTACATTGTTCTTCTCCGCAAGGAAGTTAAAGTTTTTCGCAAAACTTATGTGAATCCGTTTTGTGGTAAATTCTATTTTTTTGTTTGAATCCGTTTTATGGAAAATTCTATTATACACCAGGAGTACCTAGAAGCTTAGTCAACCTTTGTAAAGATGATAATATTGGGATTTAAACTTTTATTTAGGAGTTGAAAACTAAAATAAGAGAGGGAAACAAAAAGAAGTGTATGATACAAGATACACTCGAGTGTATCATAGAGATACTCCCCTTTTATATATGAGATTTGATATTATATAACAAAAAAATATTAATTAATTAATAATCTCTCGATGATCATTAGTGACCCTCTAATCGCTTGGCCTTATAACGGCGAAAGACCCGAATTTTACAAACTAGTCTGTTCCGATCCAACATCGATGGATATGGCCGTTGATTATGTCCTGTCCATCAAAACGTCGGCCTTCTCTTTTGCTTTTTTGGACTGCTTTCTCATGTTTACGTTTCCTTTGGGCCCAATGATAGATTTGTAGTTTCCTTTACTTTGTTCGGTTGGTTAGTAGCGTCTCTATAACTTTTTTCTTGACAGTGGTTACTGGTTAGTTATTGGGTGCGTTTGGGGTTGAGGTTGAACTGTTGTACAATGCTTTTGACAGCACTTTTTTTCTTTTTTGATGTTTGGCAATTTTATAAAAACTGCGGTATGCAAACGGACTGTCAATAGAACGTCTGTACGGCACTTTTTTGACAGCAGCTCTATGAGTGCGGTATGGTTACCGCACCGTACTTTTGTTTTTAATTTACTGATTTAGCCTTCTTCAAAACAGAATATTGGGTCTGCAACTCCGCATGAATCCGTCATCAGTTCATCACTCATCAGTATTCACTATTTTAGTACCCTGTCATCTGATCATCTCACGACTCACGTCACATGGTAGTATGGTACTGTACTACTTATTTACCATCTCAAAATCTCACGTCGCATGATATACTCCTTAAGTACACTAGTACATTTTTTTTTTTTGACAATGTACACTAGTACATTGCTTGTTCGCCTACCCTATAATTTATTTGGCAAAGCTTATCGTCATTTTTAATTCTAATACTATACATACTTCATTAGAGCCTTAAAGGGAAGTAAGTGATAAATAAATTAGAAATTTTTTTTCTTGATTATTACATTTGAATTCATATAATAAAGAAATAAATAAATAGAATGCATGTCTAATATGGTCTTTCTATTTTTTGTAATTTTTGTCACAGCAATTTTTACGATTAGTTGTCCAAACACTAAATTGCTTTCGTTGACAGCTACAACACTTCTACAGCAGTCCTTCCACAGCACCTCTCACAGCACAGCACTTGACAGCAACCCCAAACTCAGCCATTGTGCACTTTATGGCGTCATAGGCTGCAAGCCCTGGCTGGCCGAAAGGTAGAGTTTAGTCGGGGTAAAAAAATAAAAAATTGTAGCCCCGTCAAAACTGAATTGGAGTGCCGGAGTTTCCTTCACTTGTGTTCCTTCATGGCTAGGGTACGTGCCCAGGGAGAATGTTTGTGTGACAAATTGACAATCATGTCTCCGCAGATACCACGGTAACCATGCCATTGGTCGGTTCACACAGGTACTTTTTTAGGTTATTTATCATCAAGAGTAATTTGAACTGATATGGACATTGATATTCGAATTACACCTGACCCGGCTGATCAATTGTGTAAAAGATTACAAGTCATTGTTTCACAATTATTAGTGTACCAACTTAGGCCACTCATCATCTTCTATTGTGAATGTCATTGTAAGATTGGTCCATGTTAGTTCTTGCCCATTGTTCGGGGCATTTCTGATCGATGTACATATGTTGCTACCCTTTTGTGTTGTTTATTTTCGGTATTAATAGACTGGGTTATGTTGGTTGAATGTAAGCATTAGCATTCATTCTTGACAATGACCTCAAGTCATCTAAAATTATTTGATCAGATGTTATTGCCTGTACCTTCCAGATGGGGTAAACCCACATCTTTCACGCACGTGATTGAAGGAAGAACTCGATCATGCGCTTGGAACAACTTGATTGGTAAGAATTTCCAAACTATTTTTACGCTCATTCTGATCGATCAGTTGTCAATAGCTAGTAGGAATTTTGAACTAACCGGTCAGTTTTATTTCGAATTTGATCAGGGCGCTTTGCAGGACACCAAGACTTACACTCTTACAGAGATGATAGCAGCTTTGGTTTGGTATGTAGATCCATCCTCCATTCTGAACTTCTGATAGCTAGTCACCCCATTTTTATTTTTCATTTTTGGTGCAAAGGTACATAGTCACTCTATTATTCGAGTACACGCAGTATGTTTCTCTGACTACAGTATCTATTAAACAGGCCCAAAAAAAAAGTGACAGAATTGAAACCAAATAAAGACTTATTTGCATGTCCGCAATGTGCCGTTGATAGAGATGTTGACATGATAGTCCAGGCCATGTGTACGAAATTGACATAGACCTATATATACGATGTAACCCGCAAAGTTTACTATAGTATGTACATTATGTGGTCAATAATTGTCTACTTAATGAAGTACTTGAAATCAAATTAACAAGTGAACGGCTGATTGTGGTTGAGACATGACAGTATGCAAGTATGCAACTCAAACAAAAAAGCCAAGCATACTGTTTCTGTGAAAACTAAGGACATGTAAAGCATTATGGTGTGACTCTAATGTTTGATTTTGCAATCTTCTGCTAGTTATTTATTCAAAAAGACTGATCCTTTGTGTGTTTTCTTGGTTGATTAACGGCCGATCACATATTAGCGAGGGCTCTACTTTGGCAGCTGAAAAGTACTACACCGAACATTATCGGTGATTCGGTACTCCGTGTAGTCGTAGCTCTTAACATCATCTTTTTCACAATACTGTCCTTCTTTATGTCACTTGGAGCCTTAGGGCTTACCAGTACCCTTAACCAATGCTGATAAAGTTTTGCCGATCGACACCTCAACAACACGTCTAGCCTCGAGTGGTGGGCAAAACTTGTAACTCTAACTCCATTCTGTGACTGAATTCCCCTGCATCTCCGATTACCAGTTGTAAGGAACTAAGGTTTGACTCTTTGGGCCTGAATCTTAGTGATATCACTGAATTGAATCACAATTTTAAGAACTATTCAATCTGAAGTGAATTTTGAGGAAGTTAATTGAAAGCTGAGATAAATATGCCCAAATCTTGAGCGAATTAGCAAATATAGGGTGAGTTTGAGGTTGTTGTCAAGTGCTATGTTGTAGGAAGTGTTGTAACTGTGAAGTTCTGCAGCTGTTGCTGAAAGTGCTTTTGCCTACAACGAAATAGGTGAGGTTAAAAAATATCTTTCAAATCTTATTTTTGCAGAGTGCTTTCATTCAAAGCACTTTTGAAAAACTACCAAACACTTCAAAAAATAAATAAAAATGTTACCGAAAGCACTTTAAAAGCACTTCAACCTCAACCCTACCGCAACCATAATGTCCCGTTTTATAATATACTCGGTTGTGCTCTAATGGAGGTTGCACATTAGAAAAGTGAGTTAGGTTGTGATGGGAAACTTTAATTGAAACCATTTATGCTAGCATCTGCAGTAATAATCCCTCTTCAAAACTGCCCTACTTAAACGGGCTTGTTTTAACTCGCCTTATTGTCATTCTTAAAACAGTCCAATTATTCTTCGTCGACAAAAAAAAGGTAAGGCATTATTCTAATTTCTAAAACTCATGTTCCACCATTTTCACCTCCAAACAATCCAGAACTATATAAGGCATGTTCTTTAGAGGTGAACTATTCTAAACTAACTTAACTAAACCGGAAAAATATGAACTTTTTGTTTTGACACTCAAATAATTATCAAAACCATATCAATATTGTACGTTTATGGAACTATATGGTGAGATCTTTCTAATGAATTTTAATAAATATGAACCAATATCGAGATCAAAACTTAATGTTTATTAGTTATGAGCTGAACTGCGAAAAACTAAACTGTAGTGAACAGAAACCGTTGGGAAGAACAAACCCATAATGTAGTTCAAGGTTTGAAGTCAGCCCTATAAAGGCCAGCATAGAGCCAAATGTAACTTAGGTAAGATGTAAATATACATATAATGTGTGAAGACACATTGCTCATTGCTGTAGTCCGAAAAATGGTATTGACCTTAGGGCATGTTTAACCCTTATACTTATTTGAGTATAAGAAAAGTGACACATCACAAAAGTTTCATTTACATCCTGTTTGGGAGCAAGGGAAATGAGGGGGAGGGGAAGGGAACGGAGGGGAAATGAGGGGGAGGGATTTTACCTTATTTGTAAGTTAAAAATTGAAGGGGAAGGGAGGGAAGGCAAGGGGAAGGGAGGGGAAAAAAATCAGTGTATATTTTTGTACTTCCATTCCACCCCAATTTGGAGGTAAATGGAGGGGAAGTAAACTTTTTAACTTCCCTTCCCCTCTACCGCTGTATAATTTTTTCCAACTCCCAAACACAATACCAATTTCTCC
>ONZK01001984.1:160207-175571 GCA_900322385.1 Pharnaceum exiguum | reverse complement strand
GTCATGTTTGTAAATCAACGATTGTATGGGAGACCTCCTGGTCGAGAGAGTTAGATAGTATACTTTACGATGATAGACTGGGAGTGTGCCTCGAGAGGAGGCCCTCCTAGTATCCCCCATTTCTTACCTTTCAAAAAAAAAAAAAAATTAATTTAACCAGTTCTAGTCCATCTAGCAGACATGGGTTGATGTGCAATAGCATCCACGCTATCCATTTCCACAATAAACCTTATTTATTTTGTGCTGTGTGTGACTGTGTGGTCTAGGATAAATTTGTCGACCGATTATTGGTAATTGTACATCCTGGACTCTGGAGGCCTGAGTTTATAGAATTAGAGGGCACTAATACATTTGGCTTTCTCGGATTGCACTATACGAAGCTAACCTCATTCACTAGGACCCTTTTTTCGTTAGTACATAGTATGTAATTAATAAGTTCAAATTTAGTAGGTATATTAACCTATCGATCTTCTTTGGGGTGTTTGGTTACAAGCTTATTTGCCAGCTTATTTGGATGCAGCTTGTTTGACCAGAAAAATAAGCTCCTATACATGTTTGGTGAGAAGCTTATTTGTCAGCTTAATTTGCAAAATAAGCTGCCCAAAAAAAAGCTGGCACCCCCAACTTATTTGCCCAGCTTATTTTGATATCAATATTTTATGACAATTCTACCCTCATTAATAACAACAAACTTATTTTGATATTAAAGTAAATATGGTATTTTGGTCATTTAATGTGAAACCAACTACTTTTACCCAGCTTATTTTACCAAACACTTCTTATAAATCAGTTACCAAAATAAGTTGGTCAAACCAGCTACCAAAATAAGTTGGTCAAAATCAGCCACCTAAAATCAGCTACCAGCTACCAAATTCAGCTCCTTACCAAACACCCCCTATGGTTTTCCACACCCTTTGTTGAAGTCATTCATTAGCTTTTAATTTTTTAGTGTGGAAAAGAACATTTCCTAAATGACGTTGTTGGTCAAAGTTAACTAAGGGTGTGTTTTGGTCGCTTGTAAATATATCAACTGAAATTGAACTGAAAAAAATTGAAAAAAAAAACAAAACTGAACTGAAAAATACTGAAAGATACTGAACTGAACTGAAAAAAAACTGAAGGCAGTTAAAATTATAACTAAAACTGAACTAAACGGAACTGAAAAAAACTGAAAGATGTTGAATGAACTGAAAAAAACTGAACTGAACTGTAGTAATACCGATGAACAAAACACAGCCTAAGGCTGTTTTTTGTTCGACTGGTTGAAAACTTAATTGTACTGAACTGAAACCAAATTTAACAGAACTTAACTGGAAAAAACTAAACTTAGCTGAACTTAACTGAACTGAAAAGAACTAAACTTAACTTAACTAGAATGAATTATAGTGTAAATATAACTAAACAATTAACTGGAAAAAACTGAACTGCACTTCAAGAAACTGAACTTAACTGGAAGAAACTTAACTTAATTTAACTTAAATGAAAACAACCGAACTTAACTGAACTATAACAGATAAGCTGAACAAAACAGAGCCTAAGGATGTGTTTTGGTCGGCAGGAAATAAATGAATTGAAACTTAATTGAACTGAAAAAAATTGAAAGATGCGGAACTGAACTGAAAAAAACTGAACCAGTTAAATTATAACTAAAACTGGAAAAAACTTAACTGAACTGAACTGAAAAAAACTAAACTAAACTGAACTGTAGTACTACCGACGAACAAAACACAACCTAAAGTAGTTCAAATAATTGAAGTTAAGAAGAAACAAATCTAACTATTTATTTTTAGCTGGTAAATGAATATGTTTTTTTTTTACGGCCACGAAAGTTGCTGATCCCATATTTATGTCGATCCTTTTCCAGAATTAAATGGCCACTTTTTGTAGAAATGGAGGTTGGGAGAGGATACTAGCTAATCAATGAGCCTGCAATCAACCTACCAATGTAATGCAATTTTTTTGGTACTAGTAACTAGCAAAACGTATTGCGAAGGCCATTTTTGAAAGAACTAGTTGTAGCTAGAGCCGTATAACGAAGGGCCAAGAACCCGGGTTTTGTGTGCCGATGATTAAATTGTACCTGAAATTGAAACAGAAGTTTTTTAACTGTAAAGGAAGATTAATGAATAATTTAAGCTGATAAATTGAATTGCTTAAGTATATTTTATAAGTCGAGTTTAAGAATATTTAATACGCTAATAATAAAACGCGCAACGAATAATAGGGCCCAAGTAAGCTCACCATAAGAATGAGTTTAAAATTATTAAATAAGCTAACAATAGAATGCGAAATGAAGAGGGCCCAAGTAAGCTCACCATTAATTGTCATCCGAACACGGCCTTAAGTCTAATTTATTACCATGATAGATTTACACCCAAAAAAAACTACATTGATAGATGTATAACTCTATGTTTGATCAATGTTGTCTTGCTTGTATGAACTCATCAGTCTCTCATATGTTGAGGTTTGCTCTTGGACTTTTCGGGTTGTACTCAGCTCAAAATTAATGTAGTTCGACTCATGGCTATTTCTATCAAGAAGGAACGTCTATGATCTATAACTCATATAGTTTTATTGTTTTCGTTTTTAAGGATATATAGAATCATTCTTGGAGCTATGACAACCATCGATCATAAATTCAAACATACTGTACTTTTCTGCAGGCCGGCTTTAGAAATTCATGAGCTTAGCTTAACTTGTAACTCTGTCAGTAACGTTTGAATATTTCTAATGATCAGTGTGCAGTATGATTGCCATCAAATATTGAGGGCTACTATTGGGTCCAAAATTAAATAGAAACTTTTTAGAATTTTGGACTATTCTCACGTGCTCCTTTTCTGCAATTACATATTTGAAGTGATTTTTCATTTTCAGAAATATCAAACTTAATTAAGCACATGAGATAATGAATATATGGTCTCCAGTGACTTAGTGGTATAGTTTGACGACATTTGAATTATTTTCTCCATCTTCGGTCTAGGCTGATTGTAACTATAAAAGGGGTAGACTACTAAGGTACCAAGTGCAAAAGAAACAATAAAAAGACCAAAATGAAAGTTGGTGCCAGTTTACCAACGCTTCTCGTTTTGCACCTTGTGCTGCTTTTTCTTGCTTCAGCTTCTGCTTCTCCTTTAGATGCCACTTTTAATGATCACATTATCATCATTGGAGCTGGAATGGCAGGTATGAAACAGATCGAAGCACTTGCGTCAAACAACTTTTCATTGTTGAAATACTACTAACAACAACAACCGAGTGTAATCCCCATTCAATTAGGGTGCTCGAGGGTCGGGATGTACGCAACCTTACCCCTATTTAAGAAAACAGAGAGCTTTTTCCGAGATTGACCCATTGTTGAAATACTGATTGCTGAAAATGTTCTCTTGGACTAAAATTGAAGTGACCTAAAAAGTTCTGAACTGGAAATCGGGGTACTAAGTAATAGACAATGGTGCATGATGACCTACTATTATCTCATCTTTTGAGCTCTAAGTTTCTCAAGATGATGAAAAAAAAAAGTTTCTAATACTGTTACTGCATTTTTTTCAGGCATTTCAGCGGCAAAGAAATTAGCTGAGGAGCAATTTCCCAACTTCACCATATTAGAGGCAACAGATCGGATAGGTGGTCGAATTCGAACAGTTGAATTCGGAGGTCATACAATTGATTTGGGAGCTAGTTGGATTCATGGGTCTGGAGGTGACCAGGTTAACCCTCTCTTTAGAATGGCTCAACAAAAGAAGGTCAAATACGTCTACTCCGACTATAGCAATGTCTCATCGAATACTTACAAACAAGAGTTAGTAATCAAACCCTTCAACCAGTTTCATCATGTGTGATTATTATACACTTCCCTGCCCAAATGTCAGTCATCACGTAGCATGAGCTAAGATTGCGTAGAATTTAGTTTTTTAATTTGTACGTTGTTGTTTCATTGTAGGGGTGGTCTGTATTCGAAAGATGAAGTAGAAGCTGCACTCAGTTCAGCCCAATATACGCAAGGGGTTGGCGAAACATATTCTGATGCGCTAGGGTCAACTGATGACATGACTCTTTTGGCACTAAAACGACTACTTAAACGGTAATATTACTCTTGTTTTTACTTTGCTCAATCAAATTTGTTCAGCATTTGTAGTTCTCTTCCGATTTGGTGCATAAGTACGGAATGAAAAGGAAAAAAAATGGTTTAACACACGTCAAATTTGCTACAAATTTCACATTGTATGCTCAATTTCCAAACAAATTAAATTAGTAAATGGAGATAACAAACGGTGTACAAAAAGTGGTAGAGATCTAATAGTATCTACTCTAAACTTAAATTCGACAGTGAGCCCAAAACTCCAGTAGAAAGGATGATCGACATGTACTTCTATGACCGGAAACAAGCTCAGAATTCAGAACTCGCTAGTCTGAAGCACACGTTACCAAGGGGGCAGTTCGAATTCTATGGAGAAAACGAATACTATGTGAGTGATCCAAGGGGGTACGAGGCCATTCTAGAAATTTTCGCAAAATACTCCCTGAAGTACAATGACAATAATGTTTTGGATGATCCAAGAATCAAATTTAATCAGGTTAGAATCTCCATCCCCGTTTTATAATGTACCCAGTCTAAATACCGTCCGAGAAAAAATTGTTCCCCTAATGAACACAAGCTGTACACGATCTTTATAATTCTAACAAGTACTTTTAACCATACAGCTTGTGACTGAGATTGAATACTCAAAAAGAGAAGCCATAGTCAGAACAGAAGATGGCAACGAATACAAGGCCAGAAGTGTTATTGTTGCAACTGGGCTTGGGGTGCTTCAAAGTAAACTCATCAAATTTATACCAGATTTACCTGTGAGTAAACTTCACTCTACACTACTACCATACTGAATTTGCACTGGTTCATCAAATTTGGATTTTTGAACACTTTTATTAACTTAAATTGCAGTTGAAGAATCAGCGTGCAATCGCGGAATTTGGCATTGGTTTGTACACAAAGGTGTTCTTTAAGTTCCCTGTAAAATTCTGGCCAACAGGACCCGGAACCGAGTTCTTCTTTTATGTCCACAATGAAAGGCTTGGATACTATGCAATTTGGCAGGTATATATGTCTAGAGAAACACAAATATGCACCATGATTAATCTCGAAGTCATGATTAATCTAGTTTAACTTATTCATTGAGATGAAAATCAAGATGTAAGGCCACTTAAGCAAAGGGCTCATTAAAATTTCCTCTGAATCATGTAGCACCTAGAGAATGTGAAGCCAGGATCAAACATTCTCATGCTCACGGTGGTTAACGAGGAGGCACACAGAATAGAGCTGCAATCAGATGAACAAACTAAAGCTGAAGCAATGGAAGTTCTTAAGAAGATGTTTGGAGATGGAATTCCTGAACCTGAAGACATATTGGTTGGTCGATGGAGAACTGATAAATTGACGAGGGGCAGCTTCACCTACTGGCCTGTTGGCTATTCCCAGGAGAAATATGAGGATTTACTGGTAAGTCTTAGTTTAATTAGTTAAAAATCTGGCCCTATAATGTGGTTAATATGCTTATATTGTTATAATGGATTCAAGTAAATAATTAAGTAAACAAATAATCGACACAAATTTTCAATGGTTCATCAATCACCAGATTCAGATTTTATTAGGTATTTAGAAGTATTTACATAATACAACAGCAGTAGGCTATATATAGTACCGTAAAATAACCTAATGGGCTGAATTTATTTTACTAAGGCCAAATACACAAACAAACTTCTGACAATGAAAAAATCCGTTTAGCTTTTGGGGGCAACTTGTGGATCCCGACGAGATCCGGGCCCGCTAAATGGGCAGTATGATACCCGAATAGTTATATGAAACGGCAGATAGAAGATCACAAGTTAATGAAGTTATTAATCCCACACTTATGATATAAGTTAAACCAAAGATATATGTATTTTACACTAGGTGTTTTTTATTAAGTATAATAACGCATATCATTAGTCACCTTTTTAAATACCATTAGTGTTTTTTTTCTTCCTTGTACTCTTGCAGGAACCGCTCGAGAATAGTGTCTATTTCGGAGGGGAGTATGCTGACAGGGATCTCTTTGGATATGCAACTGGGGCTTATTATGGAGGTTTTTATTCCTTCATCCTCAAGACAGTTTGGTTGATCAATTTTTTTTTACTTTTGTTGTCTAGTGATGACCATATACAGTTTACCAAAAACACAAACAATAATGCCCTAGCTAGGCCGGCCTCTTATATCCTTTACCCAAAGAAGAAAAATTGCTTAACTTCTATTCTATGTATAGCTAGACTAGACACAAATGAATGAATGATATATACAGTTTCCTCCTCCCCTCTCCTCTCCAAATGCACAATCTATAAAGGGAAAACAATACTTGTGATTATATAATGACCGGAACACCCTATGTATAGTACATTAGATTGTTCTTATTAGACTTGACAATTGTCCCATAATAAGATGGGAAGTCACCAATTAAGCATTAAGTTTAAAAGGTGAAGACCTAGTTGTTAGCTTTATGGCATGCTACTACTAATAAGATACTCTCTTCCCACTTCGCTTACCGATGTGGGATATCGGGTGTTACAAACTACCACTTAAGAAAACAACATCCTCGTTGTGCACAGCTCATGCCCAATAGGCCCAGAAACGCTCCCGCTAGGGCGCTATTGACCAGGCCGTATCTGTGGCATATACTAAATCAGTGGCCGTAGGCCCGCTCTGATATATATCATCTGTAAATAGCCCAGCCCAATATACTGGAACAATACAACCCAATAAGATGGGAAGTCACTAATTAAACGCATATATAATCATTTAAGCTTAAAAGGCGAAGCCCTCTAATCCCGACTTCAAACGTCAAACCGATCAAGTTGTCATCATATAAAAATACTATTTGATATAATACATTTGGGGTCATCTGTCTTCTTAAACTTTGTTTGTGTATACGTACGATATGGCAGGTGCGAATGCAGCAAGGGGTATCATCTTCTGCATCAAAAGAGGCAGATGCACTCGCATTAGAGGTACTCGTGATGGTTTGAAGGAAGCATTTGGCCTGCAATCCGCAGCCGCATATTAGCCTCATATACATTTCATATTTTATGCCTTTTTCGGGAATAAATTACCACGATTTGTTGGATCGGAAGTGCCGATTTCCAGTCTTCTGAATTTCTCATGATCAAACAAGAGTCATTCTTTGATCACGAGATATCCACGGGACCACGGGGAATGTTCCGGTCAAATTTGCCGGTCAATTGCTAGCAAAAGACTTTTCTGTAATTTTATTAAGCTATATATGTGTTGTTTTACCATAATTTATGTGGAATAATAAAAGCTGAAGTTAATTTGTGTGCATTAGTTTTGAGATTATTTTTCATCATTCATTTGGGGGCTTGGAAAATTACCAGCACCGCCAACAACAACAAGAACAATAATACTTGTAATATTAATTTTTATTACAATAACAGTAATAATAATAATAAAAAAAAATTAATAGCGCCAAAACTAAAGTTGCCGCCAAACATACTACATTTCACTCTAGGAAGAAAAAACGAAAATAAGAAGATGGACGAGAAAATCTTAACTTAAATTTAAAGTACAAAATCAATTCAACAGAGAACTCCTCAAAGATCAATAATCTAATGGCATATTTATTTATTTATTATTTTGCAGTCTCAAAACCTCTAAAATTCCTTCCATGAATATGCTCTTCGTTCTTGGATCCAACAAATTAAATATTATTCTCCGGCAAGAGAATCGAAGAAATACTCTTTTCTGGCACATGTATTCTTCTGATAAATTAATCAAAAGTTCTTGACTCCTCTGCAAATATTGTTCTTAAGACAACTGATTACTTCCTTTGCTGTGTCGGCACCTACATACATCATGTGCCAACGTGTTATACATTAGCCTTTGTCCTTAATTACCGACTAATTTATGCTTAAAGTCTGAGTCAAAAAGGAAATTATCGTAATGATAGAACACTAACCTGCAAAGTAAGCACCATCTGCATATCCGCAGTACCTTGGATGAGTGTGCTCCCCTGTGAAATATATTCTGCCAACTGGAGCCTGCATAAAGCCATAAAGAACATACAACAGTATTAAATAAAATACCAAAATAAAATAAAAAGCTAATAGTATAGTTGAATCACAAGTTCATAACCAATCAGCAATCAAACTACCCCAATACTAATATAATTATTTTATTTTATATCCCAACTAGCTAGATTATATAAACCTTCATGTAATCATGTCAATGGCGACACCCTATTTGGCTTTACGAATCTAATAATATAGCTGTCACGTTAATTAGATTAGATACTGTAATTGGCTAATTGCAGATTTATATCACTTAATTGGTCATCATCACTTCATTTAAAAATTGTCAAACTGACTCAACTCTCTAGCAACTAGTTTACCAAATAAATTAAAGACGATAGATATAAAGGGAAAGTTTACATATTTAATTCAGAAAATAAAATAATAATAGTTTTTCAGCATGAGATAATTTACATGAAACTTACCCGCAATTGATCATGGCGTTTTTGAGGGTAGCCCACAGGCCAATTTGAGAAGGAACCCCGGTAAAATCTGTCAGACTTCCATCTGGGAATCATAATATGAGTGGCTTCTGGGATGTGCTTTCCGAAAATTTCCCTCAAAACTTCCATTGCTTCGGCTTTCGTTTCACTATCAGGTTGTTGCTCTACTCTTATAGCCTCATCATCAACTAATGTCACGAACATAATGTTTGATCCAGGGTACTCGGCTTCTAAATGCTGCACATACATAAATGTGAACGAAGGTGCTCAATTTCATAATTAAAGCTCGACATCTTTTTTAAATTCGAAGACTAGTAGGAGTGTAGGACTACTAGGAGCTAGTGACCAAGAGTCTTGTGATGCACAAACTTTTACTATTTATTCATTTTTATGAGGATGAACGTTTTAGTTACCATACCTGCCAAATTGCGTAGTATCCGCGACGTTCATGAGCATACACGAAAAATTCAGTCTTGTTGCCAGTGGGCCAAAATGTACGAGGGAATTTGAGGAAAATTTTAGTGTAGACTCCAATGCTAAACTCGGCAATCGAACGTCGTTTCCACACCTGTAAAATTTTCGTTGTTTTACTTCATTTATCCATGAAATAAAAATGCACTGATCTGAAGATCAATATCAATATATAAAACCTACGGGCAATGCTGGTTTGAAGCTGATAAGGTCACTCTGTAAGACACCAAGACTAGGGGATAGAATGACATGTTTGGCTTTGTACACCTTGCCATCTTCTGTTTTTATAGTTACGCCTCCTCTTGACTGATCAACCTCCCTAACAACCTATAATCAGGAGCTTATATCATCAGGGAATGCATAATGGCAAACAGCTAGAATTTGATTAGAGTATGGTTATCGATGAATTATGCCATATATATTTTTAAAAGTCATTAGTTCATGTTTAGTTTTTCTTTAAAAAATAACAGTCCGTCACACATCTATGTTGAATGTTCAACCTCTCTAAAAAGAAATTACCTGATTAAATTTGACTCTAGAGTCACCGACAGCACCATTTTTATAGGTTAAGTACTGTTTGGCAATGAGATGAACTAAGCTCTCAAAACCTCTTGGGTCAGCAACGAAGAATGCATCTTCGCCAAAATCGGTGGCCTCGGGAAACGGTATGATATGCTTCAAGCTTGTTACCCTTGGCGCCTCTGCTTGTTCTCCATCGAATGTGAAGAAATCCATCGCTTTTTCCACTAGTGTCTTAGGTTCCCTGTCATTTCCAGATCAAGCCGTTAGTACGATCCATGCATATTGCAGCCAATCACGTCATTTGATAGAGAAAAATTAGCTCGACGCCTCGACCGTCACAAATAGTATATTTTCATGATTCGTGTCGTCCCTGTTATTTTGAACCTATTTTCAGATCAGAACAAGCATGATCATTTTAGTTCATTTTTAAAATGGTTCAGTCTAATTCCCGCTTATAACTTATATATATGTATGACGAGCATAATTATTAGATGGAAAATAAACATGGGAGTGTAATCGCGATGGCCAATGAGTACGGTATCTTTTTTGTGTGTTTGTGTGAATGCGTTCAGTATCTTTGGTTGAATCGTTAACTTCATCTCCCATTCTCCCTATATACTCCGCAGTACGTACGTTTTATGAAGACGTTCTAAATCCAAAATGGACATATCATCGTCATCGTTCCCTTTTGCCGAGTTTAGCATCTTTGAGAACTTTGTACCAAACGTTTCTGTTTCTTCAACCTTGTCTTCTGCCGCTTGTACCTCCTTCGGGCCATATTTTCCGCCCCTGGTAGATCAGAAGAAAAAAATCATGACGACATAATGTTAAATCCACTACATATGCATGCATATATAATAGGTAATGGTTGCAAATTTTGCTAATACAAGATACAAAACATGCATGATTTGATGGTTGCGTATCTATGTTCATTCTTACTCTTGTTTGTAGGTATTACGAGTTAAATTGCTGAAGTCGGAGAAAAATTTCTTGAGGTGGATTTGCTTGGACATCTCAAAGAGAGGATTCCTCTTAGGGCCATTTACTCCATGAAGCCAATTTGCTCCCATCTCAACTGTATAACCGGCAAAATCAGTCTTTTTAATTCGTCCTCCAATTCTATTTGTTGCTTCTAGTATTAGGAAGTCCTTGATCCCGGCATCGTGCAGTCTTTTTGCAGCAGAGATACCTATAAAATTCACGAACAGTGTTAGTTAAATCTACTATTAACGAGTATTAATGTAACAACTAAATAATAGAGAAATCTCTGAAGTGAATTGAACTAATAAAAGTAGGGGAAATTAGTGCTACAGAAGAAGCCTTTTCATGCTAACTAGGTAGCGATCAGTAGGGCTTGATCTCGAAACAAGGATTAGCCCGCCGTCCAGTGTATGTTTTACTACTTACTACAAGCTAGGAATACTTAATTCATGTGTACGTGTAGCGAGAGGGGGATTGGGGTCAGGGGAGCGGAGTTAAAATTTATTCAATAGGAGGTCAAATTAAATAATGAAACAAAATAACTTAAAACACCCCGGCCAGGAAAATACATACAGCTCTGACATGGTAAATCTAGCATTCTAGCTAATAGTTAGGCCAATAATGTCAGTGCATGAAGTATTATTGATTACTATTTGCGTCTGCATGCCGTTAATGGCTATACCTGACATTCCAGCGCCAACAATAATGACGGAAGGCGAGGAGGAGGAGGAAGCATAAGCTATGCCGAGGAGGAACTGCGCCAGTAGAAGAAGCTTCATTGTGGCAGCAGCAATATTTTTTGGGTTTCAGAAACTTATAGGCTAGGTATATACCTTGACACTACGCCCAGGAGAGCTACTTATAGACTAGTCGAGAACTTTATTTATTTTTTGATTCAAATAGTATTCAATTCGGGAGTCGTAAAAGAAGCCATTTTTCAATGAATAAATAATGATGCATTCCAGTGATTCAACCATGGATTTCAGAAGGTTAGTCCTTAAGTTATGACTACAAAATGAAACTAACCTTTAATAATTTAATTAGTCATGCTTCTCGAGCTGGCGTAGTGTATAGATTAGCAAAACTGTGGGCTTGCTTGAACTTTATGGTCGTTGTATTTAACAACTTTAATTGGAATTTCACAAGCTTTTTCATTTCTTTTGTATTTCTATGCTTATGGAGCTAAGTTTGGGTTGGGGTTGGTAGGCAACATTTTAAATCAAGGTGTGTTTACTTGTACTAAACCAAGTTTGGCTTGTTTCAGTGGTGTTTGACCCTGGTTTATAAATCGAATAGCAGAGGTCGAATCCCACTAAAATATTTAGGAGGACGATAATATTTCGCTTTCTCCCGTCTCCAAATGTTCAGCCCTTTTAGGGAAGCTCGAGATGGGACATTTTCATAAGGTCTATTCTGACCCCTAGCTAATTGTGATCAATTGACGTAATTAAAATGAAAATAACTATATTATGAAAGCTAACTTTACGAAATAATCAGAACATATAACTAGAAGCTCCTAATTCGCTGTAGATTTTAATCAACTAATGGTCAAACATGACTGAAAATGTCAAATGCACCATTCCATTGTGGACACAGGTAGTTAAACTTTGCAAATCAGCCAATAAAATAGACACTTCTTATTCGAGTCTTTGAGAAATATTATAAGGTTAACTATTTGAAATGAAATACTCTAGTGGAGACTAGGTTAATGTTTCTAGAAAAGTAAGATATACTTGTTTGATAGTACATGTTAACCTTGACAAGATTTGGAGGGTAAAAGACGAAAAAAGTGGGTAAGTATTTTTGCCCATTATCTGTAGCGACGAAGTTAAAGATCCATCATCACAAATTTTTTAGTTGATTAACAAAATATTCATGACGAAAATTCCTAATATTTGTGATGACATACATTGTTTTCCGTCATGACTCCGCCTTCCCCTTCATATCTGTGATCACAGATTCTCTTACCCGTCGTGATGGATAATAAGTTGTCATTACAAATATTAGATATTGTCGTCGCGGATATTTCGTCAACCAACTAAAATTTTGTGATGACAGATACTGAAATTCGTTGCTACAAATAATGGGTAAAAATACTTGCCCACTTTTTTATTCCTTTACCCTCCTAACCATGTCAAGGTTACCCTAAGTACTCACATTTGTTTAAGATTGTTAAGAGTACAAAATAATACTTAAAAGTGTTATTACATAGTGTTGATATTTGCTTGAGTACTTTATTAATTGTATGTCCGATGAAGATGCTCTAAGCTAGGTTGGGACATCTGAAAACTAAGGGAATGAGATAGGAAAAACAAGAGATATTTGGAAAAGATTTTCCGCACTAGGGAAATGATATGTTTTTGTTTTTTGTTTTCATCTAGCTTTTGACATACATTTTAATATTTACGTAGTGGTGGAAGGCATGATTATGGTGTTACCCGGTTAAATATTTAAATTTTATTCAGAGGAGTGCGTTTTGTTCGTCTTTAATAAGAGTCTAAGTTGATCTTAATTGCACTGAACTGTAAGATATTGAATTGAAATAAAATAAATTGAACTAATCTTTAAAAAATTAAGTACGGTTAAGATTATAACTAAAATGAATCGAAATGAATGCAATTAAAAAAATTATAGTAAAATTTAACTATAACACTAGATGAACCTAATTCAACCTTATTTGCTATAGTAATCTCATAAAAGTGATTCGTGTATTCTATAAAGTACTCTAAAAATAAGGTATTCTACAACAACAACAACAATAACATCTCATTCTAGTTCAATTCCATCTCAAATGCGGGACTGAGGAAGCCTGATGTACGCAACCTTATCCCGAAAAACCGGGAGACTTTTTCCAGAATAACCCACTTAGTACCTGCATGTGAGCCTCTTTGTACCTGCAATGAGAAATCGTTAGAAACCATTGTATCCATAAAAACAATTGTACCTGCAGTAAAAAAAACGTTAGAAACCAATAAAACCATAATAATATAAAGTCGCGGATAGACATGTAAAACCTCACTCACGCATAAATAAAGCACATGTAAAGCACATCTAAAAATAAGGTATTCTATTCTATGAAGTATATATCACGCCTTGTAAATTTGTAATCATGAACGACGCGTCTATAATGTGGATGCTCTGTTGTGGGTTATTAGTTAGAAAGAGGGTCAATGACCCTCATGTTAATAAGATTAAAGCTAGATCAAAAAATAAAAAGTTTGACGCACTTTATAGAACTAACGAGGAACAAATAAAAAAGGCAAGAAAAGGAAGCACTTGCTCCGATCATGCTCGATCATATACCCCCCTTTTTTTCCTAAAATAAAAGATGTCATTTTTTTATTACTTTTGTATTAATTTTTTTTAATGGAATTATTGTCGTACACTTTTCCTTACGGCTACCAAGTAATATTAGGTTGTGTTTTGTTCGTCGGTAGCACTACAGTTCAGTTTTTTTCAGTTTAGTTCAGTTCAGTTTTTTTCAGTTCAGTTCAGCATCTTTCAGTTTTTTTCAGTTCAGTTCAGTTCAGTTTTAGTTATAATTATAACTATCTTCAGTTTTTTTCAGTTCATTTCAGCATCTTTCAGTTTTTTTCAGTTCAGTTCAGTTTTTTTCAGTTCAATTCAGTTTCAGTTCATATCATTTCAGCCGACTAAAACACACCCTTAGTATATCAAAAATTCATTTACTGGGCGATGACATCAAACTCAATCTTATTTAGGCTGTGCGTTTGGAATTTTGCCACATCCAAGGAGGGAGTCTCTGTTTGATAAAAAAATAACAGAAAGAGAAAAGTTAGTAGTAAGAACAAAACTGAAAAACTACATATTTATATGGATAAAAGAGAATTAAAATTCACCATCTCAAATTTCAAAAAAAGCCAGTAATATTGGTACATAAAAAAAATTTGTATCCAAGATGTGGCTGGAAAATTTATATCAAGAATTGAAAACAACCGAAGAAAACTGAATTAAAATGAAAAAAACTAAAGTAAACTTAAAAAAACTAAATGTCGTTACAATTATAACTATAAATGAAAAAAAAAAAAATACTGAAATGAAATGAAAAAAACTGAAGAAAACTAGTTTCTTACCCGTGCGTTGCACGGATCACAATTTTATAAATTTATTGTCTTATTTTCACACGGGTATGCCTAACACCGGTCACCTCCTTTTTGTATTTATATAGGTAAGTAAATATTGAGTTTTATTTTTTTGGTTTGATTAGATTTAGTATAAAAGATAATATCTAATAAACCAAACACCATACACTCCAGTGTACCATTTACAAATTCCAATTGGCCCTTTGGCTTATCTAAAAAGCATTGCAAATATGTAATTAGACATCATTTTTTGCAATTTGTTGTTTTGAAACATAATTAGAGTAAAAATTATGAAATCACAAAAAAGTCAAACTGTTTTGTCCTATGATTTTTCTTTGTAGTTAATTCTTCTAATAGTTCTCAAAAAAAAAATCTTCTGATATCTAATTACTAAATTGATGTTGGAATTTATAATTAAAAAAGCAAAATTATAACCCATCTTGTTTATAGAATTTGATTTTCGAGGATAAACCGAGTTGTTTTTGTTGTTTACAGACTTTGATTTTCTTTTCATGGAGTACAATTGTACTAGTGTACAACGAATCATTCTACTATATTCCTAGGAGTATATAGCTATATACTCCCTAGTAAAAAAAAAAAAAATCCCATCCCCATCCCCTTCCCCTTCCCTTACATCTCCATTTCTCCTTCACCTTTGAAACAACACCACCTCCAATAACCCCATTTCAATCTCTTTCCTCACAAATCAAACTTTCCATTCCCATTTCTTCT